>JAADWT010001110.1:0-11037 GCA_023336285.1 Pythium grandisporangium
CAACGTTGTCCATGCGCCGGCGCGGACCCGATGGAGAGGCAGCAGATGAGTCGGGAGCACTGTCGACGTCGAGTCAAGCAAATTGGGCTTCGACCAGTGCCAAACACCGGCGCACAGCCAGAGATCTGCGAGATAAGGATGAAGGTGGTGACAATGGCTCTACTAGCACTGTTGATGGACCAGGGCGTACGAGCAATTTGTATGTCGATGCGAACGTGCGACACCAGCGTTTGAAGGAAGCAGACGAACGAGAAGCTAATAGGAGGCAGTACACGGATGAGCTTGTGGGCTCGTTTAAACTAGCCATCAATGAAGGACAGCGCGAGTTAGAGTTTCTGCAGCGAACGCAACAACCACCTCCGGACGAACTGCAATGCGAGAGCGTTCGTTTTGCCGATCGAGAACAACAGATCAATCGCTTGGACAGGGACAAGCAAACTCTGGAGATGCAACTTGATGCGCTGAAGCAGTCCGACGAGGATAAGAGAGAAAAAATCAAGAAGCTTATGGAGCATGAAAGCCTTCGTAATTCGGAGTTGGCAGCTCGAGACAAAGATTGCTGAGCTTAAAAAAAAGGTTGGTTGGCATGTAAACGTTCCATATCAAGATTAAAGGACTAACTTTGTTTGGGTATGTGTTGTTGTTGCAGATCGAGCGTTTGGCGAAGAGCGGTACAACTGACATACGACGGCGTGTTGATGATGAAAAGAGGTACGGTGCTGGCAAAAAAGAAAACGCTCTCGATGAGGATTACTAAATTTAAATGTTGTCATGTGCTTTGCTGGTAAATTCTGCTGTTCGCAATGTGAACAGAGTGGTCAGGGCTCGTGTCGCCAAATACAAGGAAGAATGTAGTTGTGCGTGGAAGGCACTGACGGCGCTATCAGAGGCGAACCAACGGATGCTTCAATATGATTGGGATGTGTATTCACAGGAAATACCTGACAGACGCTTCCACGACATGACATCACTGTCGTCGGAACATTC
The DNA here is from genome assembly GCA_023336285.1 of Pythium grandisporangium. Classification (NCBI taxonomy): domain Eukaryota; phylum Oomycota; class Peronosporomycetes; order Pythiales; family Pythiaceae; genus Pythium; species Pythium grandisporangium. The sequence goes on from JAADWT010001110.1 coordinate 988, forward strand.
AGCTTCTTCGGATTTGACAGAGGACCAAGACACGCAGTTAGAAGTTGACGCCGTCCCTGTTTCGAAGTCTATACCAAGAACACCAACGAAGGCGAAGTCTGATGTCAGAAAGTCGACTGGCGCTGATCACACGCAATCCTCACTTAATGTGAGCCCGACGAATGCTGATGATAGCAACGGCAGCTATTGGCAGTCGACGATTTCGAGTCATGCGTCAACGTTCTCTTGTGAGTTTTCTACTGGGCAGCCGGCTTCGACCATCCCACGCCATTCAGAGCACAGTTTAACTGGTATCTCTTTTGATTCGAGCGTCGTGGACGATACGCAAGTCGTTGGCGTGGCTGAAATTCAGGAGTCGTCTGGAATGATCTGTGCCACTAAGCGGGTGCCACGGCGGACTGCCCATGGCAAGAACGATGCAAAGTTCGACGCCGAATCCAATGCTGACACGGCAACCAAAACCAGTTTGGCTGCCTCGTCTTAAAAAATGTCTGTAGTGCGAGGTCCATGAGCGCGACCTTCTTGCAGAGAAGGTCATACGTGGAGCATCGTGATGCGAGATGGCAGAAGTCGGAGAATCGCCGTGCTTTGTTGGAATATTCCTATTGGCTTCGATTGAAACCCGTCTCTTCTTCTGGCTTGATTTCTTCTCGGTGTATTTCGCCGTCATACCCTCCACAATCCCGGCGACGATATCCAACACGCGTCCACTCTGAATGGGGAACCTTCAGCGGGTGCTCAGAATTTGTCTTTTCGCAAGTCAGCAAGAGTAGACAAAGTGCGGTAGGGAGACAGGTTTTAAGCAGCAGCCAAGAACGCCTAGGAAATATGTGCGAAGAATGCGTACTGTCGCGGTGGCAGTGGTTCGTGGTTGCTTGTCAGTACGATGCTGCAGCACATAAATTGCGAGACCAGTAGTGAGTTGTGTCTCGCGGGTGATGCGCGGCAGACGACGAGCTACCGTGAACCACCCCGAAGCTGAATCAAAGAGCCATTCATTTGCTACTGCAATGCGCAACACAAGTGACGGAGCCCATTCGGTGCGCCACTCCATTGTTGGAAACTCCTCAAGCAACTCTTCAACGCAGATGGACGCGAGTTGGACAATCTCGGGGTGCATGCTATCCTCAAACTGCATGCGTAAAAAAACCTGGTGAAGCTGAAGACATCGTACCCATCTAGGTTAAGCAAGCTATTGGTTAGAAAGAGAATGCGTCCACACACATGCAGAGCAGGGTTGCCACATCGTCAGTCACAATCCAAAATTGTGTCCGTCAACGATACATTAGATGGTTTCGTCCGCCCGTCAAACAATACCGGACAGCTTCTGTAACGTACTTTGCGCGCAGACAAAATACTAAGTAGGCGAGCACATGTTGCATGTTGAGCATGGGGAACGGCAGCGAGCGCTTGCCGTTGTCCCGCTTGGTTGGAGACGAAGTGTTTCCCCCTTGAGTCGCGCGGCTGGACGGAAGTTTGCTCTTGGCACTCATGGATCGCTTAATATTTTGAAAGCCGAACCGACGAAACGCACCCAGAAAGTCGTCTACCGACGGCCGCCACTCCATCTGTATCCGAGGCATGCCCTCGCTCGTGAGGCAACGAACATCGTCGGCAGAGTAGCAGACATTAATGCACGGGAGTCCAGCACTTAGTTCCTGATCAGTTTGGACCGATTAATAAAAGTCAGTTAATCATTCACCTCCTTGTGCACTCTACACTGTGCTCGTAGGTTTACGTACCGCTGGCGTTCGGATGGTGGAGCCAATAAGGAGCATAAAGAGGTTGCCCATGCAACCCTTGACAATATGACTGCTGCTGTGGGTGGACACTGAGTAATGTAGGCAAGCAACAAAATCGTCAACACAGCCAAACTCAAGAGCTGCCCTACAGCACCACCGCGAAACAAAGAAGTACGTACAGGTAGTAAAAAGCCAAGCGTTGATATTCCACGGCATCACCACAACTGGCCGCACGGAAGCGGAAACGTCATCGTCTGTGGATTTCACCGTCGTCGACTTGCTATAGGTCTTGGTCTTTGCACGTGGCCTCGTCAGCAGACAGCGAAGCAAGATGGCTTTACTCCACAGCAGAGCGCCTAGCTCGTCTGAATCCGTGGTTTGTATCGCGGCATACACAAGAGACAATTGGTTGCTGCTTCGCAGTTCAACATCAGTCGCCTTGAATGGGCGGTATGCCAAAGGCTGCAACGCCCTCAGCACAAACACCCACAACCAATCCAGTCAGAGTTTCCCAATTCATTGAGGCAAGACACTACCAGCTCACACCAGCCCATGCGTATGGTATTGACAAGTAAAACTCGAGATCCGTACCAACCACGCACCTTGGTGATTGCCGTAAACACCAAAGTCAAATCTCTGTGTTAGTAGTTTTCGTTTCCGAGGCGAACAATCTCCTGGAGCAACCGTGTGAAATCATTGCGTGGTTTGGCACTCGTGAAGCTATCAAAGTGTGACCACGAGTACCCATCAGTAACCGCCACATCACCGGACTCTGACGTGTCTTCTGCTTATACGCACAGCAGTGAAAGAAAAAAAACAAAAAACAAAGAAACAAGTCAGTCATGGTCGTAGTGGCTGAGTAAAACGTAGAGCGAACGTGAAGCGAGAGAAGGCACCAAGCTCTGGAGCCGTCACGAGGAAGCATATAAACAGCGAGGAGAAAGATCGTACCTTGATTCTGGTTCAGCGTATGAAGTACGTGTCCCAGCGCATTGCACTCGTACCATTCTTGCTCCTTGCTTCGTGATTTATTCGTCAATCCCATCGCGGTCGTAGCCAAGTGCACTTTCAAATCTGTGGATCCAATTGCCTGTGCAAACTTGATGCGTGTAGCTCGAGTGAGCTCAAAAAGCCCTGCCTGCACGCGCTGTAAGATGTTTTCCACCTGGTCCGTGCAAGGTACAGCATCTCGATCAGGCGCAGCCCCGCCATGCATGCCTCCTCGGCTTCCAGTGCAAACTTGTTGTCCTCGTCGTACACGCGCTTCCAAAGCTGAAGCACACACTTCGTCGCCTGTAGCATGAGGTTGTTGTGCACGTTGACCTTATTCTTGGCGTGTTTGCTCCCACTGGCCAGGCCACTACCGTTGCTTCCATCTTCATGATCGTGTTCTCCCTGACGCAGCAAAGTGAACAACCGCGTGCGAGCAATCCAGTTGGCACGCTTGCCGTTCCAGTACCGCTGGTGGCACACGTCGAAAAAAATTTCTAAAGCAATACACGAAAAACTGCAACACAAGGAGGTTGCGACGCCAGAGTTCATCCTTGGGAAGCACTGACACGTCCTGGAGTGTATTCGCGATCGGTTCCCATTCATGCGGGAACAACACGCCACACGAGGATGCCGTCGCACGATCAAAAACAAAAACGAGCGACGCGTAGATGGACACGGCATCGGCATACTTCACGGCATTCATACTCAGAATGCGGCTAATGAACTCGTCGTAGAGCAGGTTGGACGGGTATTCCTTGCCCAGCACCACGATGCTGCGGAGCGCGGCAATAGCCACGCCCGGGTCGTTCGTGTCCAGCGAGGTGACCATGTCAAACATGAGCGAGGCATTCATGGACGACTGCACCACTGAGGCCGGCGTGATCGGCTTGAGCGGTTCGCCCCGCGCCCCGCTGAGTCGGCGGCGCGACCGCGGCGGCGTGCGCAAGCCGCCTTCCACCGCGACGGCTCCTTGACCACCAGTAGTGACGCCGGTCCGGCGTTTCCCTCGACTACGGCTGGATCCGTCTCCCGCACTGGAGGTCACACAGCCATCTCCATCCTCCTCTTTGACTGAGGTGGCGGAAACTAGCGGCGCATTGATATTCTCCGACTGGTCATCTGTCATACACCACATACCATATTAAACCAGTGGGCATGATGGACCATTTGCATCATCTTCCACGAACGCACGGGTGCAGGGGCATGCGCGTACCATCAGAAACGCAGATCACTTCCTTGTCGGAGAGTGTGTTCGTGGTCACGGCCGCGTCGCGTGCGCCTCCATCATCCGCGTTGGCCGCAGCCATCGGCATCTTCATGGCACCCGCGTCGGTCATACACTGACGTAGTTCAGGCAGAAGATGATCTGCCGCTCTGGTCGGTACCCAATTTAAAGCAGTTGAGAGGAAGCTGACGAATTGAGACCTCTTCTGACCATAGTGAAGACTCACACCTCAACTGCCCCACCCGAGTTTTCACGTACAGTACGAGTGCAGCCTGTCAACCGGCGGAACTCGCTGTGAGCGGGGGAGCCAACGTTTTCTCAACCCAGGCCGCGTCTTTCTTATCCGTTGGCGTCATGTCGCTCACCGTTGCCACCCGGGTCTGCCGCCACGGGCAAGCAGCCGCGGCAGCGACAGACCGCTCGTAAACCAGCGAGCGACGGCGGTCGCCAGGGCGAGGGCCATGGCCATGGCCATGACGAGGATGCAGCCTCCGAGTCGGCGCCAGCGCGGCTGCCACCTGTAGATGGCGACGCGTTCGATGCACTCGACTCACTACCCCCCGGGCAGCGCAGCGGCAGCGGCTGGCGAGGGCGCGCACATGCGAGCTGTTGAAGATGTAGCGGAGGAGCAATGAAGCTGTGGCGCCTTCCTTGCGCTTGAGCGAGCCTTCTATTAATAGTCCTTTTACGTACACGGTATCATCTCATTCACAAGCGGAAATCTGTGACGTGCGACCCGCAACTTGGTTTTACGGTACATCCGCATGATCCGCATAAGTAAACTTGGTCGTAGACTGTGGTGGGTTACCCACCCTAATCCAGTACAGACACTACGGTATTTAGTGTGTGTTCAAAATTAGTGTCACTAACAATAATTCAGGTATACAGGTCGTAATTTATTCGCCACGGAGTGGACCACAGCATTCACAATTCATTCGCCTTTGGATCGCGCCCGAAGCAAATGGAGGACGAGGCCATCGCAAGTGCGTGAAGCTGCATGAGCGCCTGCGCGCGCACGAGCTGGCGTGGCCGTCCCTGGAGCCCGTGGACCTGGTGGCAATGCAGCTGCCGACGTAGTTCGAGGTCGAGCAATAGCCCACGGACAGGAGCACGATGACGCTCAAGCTGGCGCAGGACCGCGACGACATGGTGCTCATGGTTGAGAGTGCCGTAATTTAACGACCAAGAGGAAGGCATCAGTCTATGTGATTCTCTAAGGAGCGATGAGAGGATGAAGAGGAAACATGGCCTCGGCTAAAACCGCAATCTCTTCGTAGACGTCGTTTAGCACGTCGCCAACGGATTGGGCGTGCTGCGTAAAGATAGCCTCTGGGTCTTGAGCCGCTTGGAGATCGTAGTAGGCGCAAGCAGCGTCGTTGAGCAGCGTTTCAAACGTCTGCTGGTCGATGACGGTTCCCTGGAACCATTCGGCAAAGAAGCCTTTGAATCGAGGCACATTCGCTCCCTACGCGTTGGCTAAGTTAGAGATTAGAATCAGACATGCACAAACATACAAGAAAATAAACCAACGTACCCGCGAGTCGCCGAGCAAGCGTTCTGTGAGGGCTGGTTCAACTCGCTCTCGAATGAACTTGCGCAGATTTGTGCCGTTGCCCTGAGTGCCGTACTCGCGGACTGTGATGCAGGGATCTCGCTTCCCTCTGGACATTCGCGACACGCCCGCAATGTATCGGGCAGTGCCAGCGTGTAGCTGGTATTTCGCATAGCCGACGCGCTCCGTTTTCGCGAGAATGACGGTGTCCGTGTCGGCTGGCTGCGTCGTCCCCGAGGAGACCTTGATGACGCCGAGAAGCTCCCTCAACTCTGATACCTGGTCTGCTGAGGCGTTGAATACATGACAAAGGCACTCATCCAGCGTCGTCATCAGCGTGGTTATCAATTCATGTGTTCGCTGGGAGCTGGTGCGTAGCTCCTCGCCAAGTTCCGCCACCCTCTGGGAGTTCTCGTGGACAACCGTGGCGAGGCGAGCTGTGTGGGCCTCCGCCGCCTCGGCGCGGGCCAGAATCGCGTCGCGCGCAGCGGCGAAAGCAGCACAGTTCGGGCATTGGTGGTGGTTCATTCTCGATTTAAAAATGAGGCTGACTTCTCCTCAGCCTTGTTTGACCATGTACGGTTAACGGTCAAACAAGACAGATACAAACAGCGAGCGGGGTTCACTGTGAACCCCGCTCGCTGTTTGTATCTGCGTTTGGGCGGTCTTGAACTGCAATACTTGGATTTAGTATTGTGGGGCGTTGCTGGTACGAAGTACCAGTATAAATTATTCTGCTTCTGCTCCTGCTGCTGTCGGTGCCCAGTGTGTCGTCGACGGTGAGGTGTCGCCTCACCGAGTGGCCCGTGCGCTGCGGTATGACGTGCGTCGGGGCGGCCCCGTGCACACAGGGTTCATGTGTGCGATGCGGCCTGCTATTCGTGTTGCGCATTTGCTCGTGCGTTTGAACCAAAGCTCTTACTGCCCCACCCGGAAATGACGCTGGCACCAGCGATGCTAGTCAGCTGCGTATTTCACCGTGAACTGACGTGCCGCCGGGCCGCGTCAGCGTTCCAGGAGAATGTTGGCCGACAGGGTCGCGCTAATTTCCCGCATGGCATTGAACTACTCACCGAAGCCGATTACGTGAGTGTCGCGAACCTGCGCTACGCTTTCCGGGATGCTAGTCGCATTGTCGCAGGGTTTCCGCAGTACGGATATGCACTGTTGGAGCACGCTATGCACCGCAAGATCTCGCACGCCTCGATTCGCGTGCTCGCAGCCACGGCCGTGGGTCGCATCGCAGCACTCGACACTCCACACGGGTAGCAATCGGTGTTGCCCCGCCTGCTGGATATAGCGTTGGCGGTGGATGCCGAAGTTAGTGTGCGACACGGTGCGACGCTTGCCATTGCGGAGGTGCTCCTGGCGCTGTTCCACGTGCGGTCCTTCATTGGCGGCGAGCTGCAGTCCCGTATGAAGGCACTACCTATCGGCACTCAGAAAAATCACATGTTTCGCGTGGTGGTGAGACGATTCGTGCCGCCGTGTGCTACGTGATTCGGGTCATTTTGCTTGCAGGGTTTACTCTGAATTTTGCACATGCTTAATAAGGATAGGTAAACTGTTCATTGGGTTGTTACCTCTCCGTTCTGAAGGACAGGTCTCCTTTTTGGGTCTCATTTTTGACATAATTTCTCGGCCTTATTTTTAGGTGGGTGGGTCTGGACTGCAGACCCACCCACCTATGTCTCCTCCGCGTTGTTTAAACAGTGTGTGTTTGCCTCTTAACTCGCTGGCAATCTCCAGCGCGGTCCTTCCCTCCCACTCGGGGTGAGGATCGGCCTGTGGTGCTGCCTGACAGCCGGTACTATTGATCGCGAGGGTGTCGCTCCCTCATTGGTGTGTTGCTCGGGGCGCGGCTACCACGCACGTAGGTGTGCAGCGGAGGAGGCATGAGTACTCGTGCTGCCCTCCTGACCACATCAAAGATTTTGGTGGTGAGCAATGAGTTCCAATCCTATGCGCTGTCACGCGATGACTTAAATCTGGGAGCCACGGCTGGTGACACGGCTGGAAGGGCCCTCTGCGGGTGTTGCTGGGACTCGAGCGTGAGCGGGGGCAGATGACAATGGTAAGTGCATTGCGATGTGCGTGAGAGTCTTGCAAACACTAACCAATTTGGTATGCTGAAATGTAGACCCCCCCCTTACAGCTTATAATACTTCCAAGCCCACTTCTCCACCTGCCGTTATCAGGTGCGGCTTGCTCGTCTACAACCTCCATCAGTGGTGCACGTGCCACAGATGTTACTGCAGCCGTCGCTCGAGTTGCTGCTTGTCCCGAAATGCCTGCGCGTATTTGTACTTGAGGTCTTCGATTTCTTCAAAGAAATCCTCATCGAACGCGCCATGCTCCTCGCGTAACTCGGCATTCTCGCGTGCCGATGCCTCCAATTCCGTTCACGAACGTTAAGCTCCTCACCCGAGCCGGCGTTGCGTAGTTCGTGGTGCAATCCCTGGATCATGACGTCTTTCTGTGCGATGGTGCTTTGCAACTGATCAAGTTCCTCCACTAATAAAATAACCCGACACGTTGCGCGAGCTCGACGGCGCGTTGGTGTTCGCGACGCCGGTCCCCGTCCTCTGAAGTCAAGCTCACCGCAGGGGATGCGCGGGCAGACGCTGTTGCTGCACGCAGTCGCTGCTACAGCCTGAGTTTCTCCTTCTTCAGCTCGCCGTACTCGCGCTCCACTCGCTCCAGTTCTTCGCCCAGCTACTGCTGCTTGGCCCGAGCCTCCCGCAGCCGCTTGCGTAATGCATCGGCCTGCTCTGGTGTCAACGCGGACTGACGCTTCCAGTGGTCATTTTCCGTGCGCAGCGTGTCAGTCACCTTCTTCATGTTCTCGATAACCTCCTCCAGCTCGAGTTGCTCTTGCATCGACGATTTACGGGGGGGTTTTGGGTTTTCACGAAGGATACATTAGAGCGGGTTAAAGCGCTGGGATCGCCACAGTGAGTCACTGACGTTGTCCGTGCCGCTGCTCCCCGTAATGATCCTTGAGTCCGTCACGCGATCCACCGTGCGCGTGGCGTAACAGGATCTGTATCGTGCGCGGCGCCACGATATCACGGTATTTGGCTACGAAGTCGAGTGGTAGCACGACCATGAAGGGGAGGAGGAGGAGGAAAAAACCCAGCAACTGGCGGAGGAGGACCAGGAGGCAGGGGTCATGAACGTGACACGCGGCCAGCTGGTGCGCAGCGCCATGCCGTCAAAAAAGGATGTCCTTCAAAACCGGAAGTTTGACGGCCAGGAGATCGCTGGCGTCGTCACGGGGCTGCGGCCGGACACGGCCTACGTGCGTATCTGACTCGCCGAGGCCAGCGGCATGGCCAGCGAGTGGTTTCGACGTCTGCGCATGGTGCCTCGCACGGCGCCAGCCATCGTGCGTCGGGTTCCCAACGGCAGTGGTGCTGGCAGTGCCGTCGAGTCTGCCGTGTCCATCGCCCCGACTTGTGTGGCGTTGCGCTGGCTTGCGCCCGCGGATGACGGCGGCCGTGTCATTGATTTGTAACTAGTCGAGGTGCAAGACACGCGCGAGTCGAACAGCGCGACCGAACAGGAGGTCCAGGCTCGCGTCATGGTCATTTCTGCGGCAGCACCAGCCTCCACCACCACGGCCATGGGCAATGGCCAGCCAGCGCCGTGGCCGCAGGGCCACCTGTGTAACCTTCTCCCGCGCCAGAGGTACCGGTTCCCTGTAGCTGCTGCGAATGCGGTGGGCATTGGACTCTGGAGCGCGCGCAGTGCCATGATCACCGCCGGTGGGAGCAGGAGTCCGACCACCATTCCAGCTCACTGGTGGCGGAATGGAGACTAAAAATGTACAACAATAAACACAGATATATTAACCCCTCTGTTCCCAACGTCGTTCCTACTTGATTGACCACTCAATATTCATCACTCCATCTCGAGCAACTTGTGACAGATATCCTTGATCTCAAGCAAATTGCGCCTGACCTTCAGCTCTCTCGCACAAGCTCGTCGTCGCGGTCACTTTTCTCGATCTCGTCGATGCAGCTGAGCACTCCCTGCTTCTGCGTCGGCACGACCGATTTATTCACCCCGAGAATTTTAGCGGTTCTGCTTGGCTCCACATTGTACGTGAACAGGAGCTTGATCATCCGTCTAAACTTTTTGCGGGTCTTCATCGCCAGACTCTTCATCGAAGAGTCCGGCGTGTCCCATCGGAGCTAGTCAGGAGGCGCCGTCACTCCAAAATTGTTCCGCCACAAGGAGAACTCCAGTAGCTCGTCGTCTGTGAGCGGGCCACCATCCTCCTTGAACTTAATCAGCTTCGCTCGGCCGTCCTTCTTAGAACGCCTCTGTGTTAAGCGTTTGGTGGTCTTGCGCATCGCCTTGACTTTAGTGGCGGCCGGAGCGACCCCTCCGTCGGACTCGGACTCGGACTCAGCCTCGGATTCCTCCAGCTGATGCGCCAGTACTGCTGGTTGAGCAGCAACCGGGTCGGTGACCTGCGGAGAGACAAGCGTGGCTGGCGGGGCGGCTGGCGATGTGGCTTGGGATGTGGTTGG
>JAADWT010001111.1:0-11036 GCA_023336285.1 Pythium grandisporangium
GAAGAACAGTAGCTTCGTAACCTTCTTAATTGGCATGCCCTGCGTTAATGATGGGCTACTGGGGTGTCTAATTGACGTGTACGACGGATGAGACGCAGAGCAGCGACGTCACGATCTCGACAACACCCGCCAAGGTACGTGTCTTGCTTGACAGCGAGTCCAGCACACGTGCAGTCACCAAGGCCTTCTCGTCATCGTCGCTATCTGCGAGGACTTCCGCTCCTTCTTTCCCTTCCTCTTCGTTCGCAGTGCGGTAGGTAGCAACAGCAAGCACCCGGCCGGCAGCTGGGTCCCAGCCATATACTGTGTGCTGCTGCTGCTGTGCTGGCCAATAACCCTTCTTGCCAGGCGATAGTAATAAGGTTGCCGCGTTCGCTGTCTGCAATGCTTCGAGTATACCGGTAGCATCAGCAACGTGGTGCGTGCCCTGGTCCAGCGCCATCACGGCAGCCTCGAGTGCATTGGCAAAGGCGTTTACCACAATACGAAGCTGTCGCAGCCTACCGTCCTGCTGTCGTGAGGGTACTGGAGCACCGGGAACAACCACGAGTTGGTGGCCTTGGTGGCGCAGGTAGTGAGCAAGATGCAGCTCCACACAGCCAGCCCCGGCCAGTGCTTCTGGTTCCGTCAAGATGTCCGTGAGTCGTCTCAGCGCTGACGTGATGACATGCTCACATTCGTCATACGCAAACCGGTCAGGAGCAGCGAGTGCGATCGTTGTGACCATTCTTGCCCGTGACGCAGAGGCTACCGGCACCGACAAAGGCGCTTCCTCGACATCTTCATCGTATTCACTAATAGAGAGATCTCGAACGAGTTGAATGCAATCTGAGGAGCCAATTGCCAAGGCGCCCGCGAACGAGAGGAAGCCGAGCGACTCTTGGGTAACTTCTTGCAAGCGCCAATCACCCAATATGCGCGCGCCACTGACAGTCTGAATTGTGTCTACACCGTTTGCCAAGCATTCGAAGACATATCGCTCGTCAGTATAAAACAAGTTGAATGAAGCCAGGGTCAGCAGGAAGTGCTTCTATCGCAGTCACGTACGTAGATTCGTGGTGCCCAGTCGATCAAGCGACGTGATGCCGCGATTGGCGAGTTGCATCTGCAGGTAGCGCGGAATTTGTTTCTGCGAGGCGACGAGGCTAACCTTGAGGGTCGCGAGTGCATCGGCAATCGCTTCCAGGGAGGAGAGACGATAGGTGGGCAGCGACGCATCGTGGATTACTTTTAATGTGGTCTCCTCTTGTGCGTAGATCTCGTCCACCGGGTCCAACGTGACGCTGAATAACGCGACCGTGACATTGTGCAAGCCTTTGGATGAGGACCCTCTGTCCTGCAGTGACAGTGACGGCCATTTCCGATCCAATAGTGCCGTATGTGGAAGCACGCGAGACTTGGTGACGTCGCAGTTAAGCACAGGAATATGGAGGAACCGGATTGGAAGGGGCCGACTCGGCATTTGCGAGACAACCGGGACGATCGTGGTAAATGCATCCAGTATTAACGGAACAAGTACGCGATCGATCTGGTCTGGTGAGTAGGCGCATGCTGGTTTCGCAGCCACTACGCCACGCACCAGCGCGTCCAGTGCATGAGAGTCATTGCTCCAGTCGTCCACGGGGACAACCACGGGGCAGGACGGGTCCGTCAAGTATTCAAGACTCCAGTCCAGTGCCAGCGCTAGACCTGTCAAAAGGATGAGTCATCACTCCGTCAGCAGTCATTCCGTGTGACAAGCATAATTTAAATATTTACACGTGTCCACGTGTTCACATTGATGCACCGAACTAGACAGGAAACCGTACCATGGGTGATTATCTCAATAGGAATGCTGCTGAGTTGACCATCCTGGGTCTCAAGCAAGAGACTATTGCATTCGTATCCATGCGATTAGCTGGTGGCACCTCTATGAACTGCGATCTAGATGTCAAACCAAAGAGAGGGAAGCAGAAGAATCTATTCGCACCTAGCACTCAGGAACATCAACAGCAATCCTCCATCGCTATGGCTCGGTAGCTACTGCGTGTCATCACCACCAGCACAAAATCAAAAACGAGTGAGTCCGACAAACGAATTGAATGATGGCTACCATGTCGTCATCGTACCGTGCTCTTGAGGAGGTGGGTGTACACGTTTGCAAGCGGGCAGTCACCGAAACTAATAGACAGAACGATACCATGCCAATGAATCCACAATACATGCGTCACCACCCCACACGCAGCTCCAAACGTTTCTCCTCTCCATGGCACATTTCAAACACTCACCTCACGTGACGCAGGATCCGCTCGGCACTTGTGGTCAGCACGACGCCATCCGCGCAAGCCGCGTTGGGCTGCACCAGCATCGCTCGCCCCGCAGGACCACGGCATCCCCTCGCAATCGCCAGTAGCTCCTGAGATATCACCGCCGCCCGCTGCCCGATCTCATCACAGTCGCGAATCATGACACAGAGGGATCACTGCACGGGTCGCTCGTGCAGCCACCACCACCGTTGGTCCTCTCTGTCGTTCCCTATCCCACTACGATTCCTGGCCATCCACTTGTCGCTCGCTTACTGAGAGAGAGACTACCATCAATAGGTTCTTTCCATTTTGGTAGGTACGCGCGATGCGTCGCGGCACCGCACCCCTACAAGCACGAAAGCACGATGTCCGTCCAAGATCGCGTCCGAAATATTACCCAGTTCATCTCCACGGCGAAATCGATATTATTTCCAGGGATTTCAGACACCTGCAACCTCATGTACTGAATTGGAGGAATAGGGGGAACCTTATCGAGCCAATCACTGATTCTGAAATCCCATCTGGATGCATTTCACCCAATCACCCGACGTCCTCGCGCTCGGACTGACTCCCTTGAACCACGGGCGTGCGTGCATCAGGGTATCATTCCCCCCCCTCCCCCTTTGAATACTCTATCCAGGTACCCACCGGACTCTGGACTCCAGACTCGAGGGTCCGGATTCCGGCCGGCGTCGCCTAAAATTTGATCATCCCGACGGCAGCGTGAGTGAGCGAGGGAGCGAGCAAGTGAAAGAGAGCGTCAACACACGCAGCTATTTAGCTCATCATCTGCGTGGAGCCACGAGCTACGACCAGGCGGCGCTCATTGCGCGAGTGGCCGTGCGCTGTGTACGACGCCCTCGTTCCCTACTCGTTCCCGTCTCACCATGCCGCTCTCCCATGGCGTCTCGATCGCCGTGCTCAACTCGGTCGTGAACGCGCTCGTCGACCCGATGCGCAAGTACCTCACGCGGTTCATGGACCCATTCGCGCTCGTGGCCACGCGTGGGCTCGTGCAGGCGCCGCTCTTCTGCCTATGGGCGTTCCTTGACACGCGTGGCGTGCTGCCACCACTTAACCACCTCTTCTGGACCTCGGTCTTTATCAGCGGCTGCATCAACATTGGCACGAGCTACCTCTACCTCCGCAGCATCCAGATCTCGACGCTCTCGGCCACGGTGCCCTTCCTGTCCTTCACGCCGGCGTTCCTTGTCATCGTGGCGTTCCTCGTCTTGGGGGAGAAGCCCACGGTCTCGGGCGTTATCGGCATCTCCACGGCCGTGCTGGGCGGCTTTTGGCTGCAGAGCGCACAGGATGTGCAGCTCACCAAGGCGCTGCCCCTGGATGCGGCTAACGCCAGCAAGGGGTCGTTGTACATGATCCTCGTGGCATTTTTGTGGAGCATCTCCAACGCGTTTGACAAGATTGGGGTGCAAAACTCCACCCCGCTCGTGTATGGCGCCACGATGCAGGTGATTGTGGCGCTGGGCAGCTTTGTCATGCAACGCCTGGGCATTGGCAGCCATGAACTCCATGCACCGCTCGGCGTCAAGCCGCAGACCCCATGGAAGATCGTGATCCTGGCGAGCGTCACCAGCATCGTGTCTTACTACATCAACCTCGTGGCCACGCAAAGTCTGGATGTCTCCTATGTGATTGCCATCAAGCGGTCGGGCTGCATCTGGAGTGTACTGCTGGGCCGGTTCCTGTTCCGTGAGAAGCATTTACGGAAAAAGATCCCAAGCATTCTGCTCATGGTGGGGGGCGTCGTCTGTATCGTACTGGGGAAGGAATCCTAGAGCACGAACGTCAATGTGGATGGATCACACCCGTCAACCTTGTTTCGTCGTTTGTCTCTATTAAACACAAAATATAAGTATGCAATATGCAATCCACCAATGGCTATCATACAGCGCGTGGTCATAGGATGCGATCGAATGCACTGGGTGACTGTGGCTGTGGCCGCGGGAGAAGATAGAAAGAGAGCAGCGAGTTTGCGCGCTTAATGGCGCGCACAGTGTGAGTTGGCGTCTTTCAGGTTCTTACAGGCTAAGGAACTCGTCGTTGCGCGTCACTTGCCCCTCGGCGCCGTCCAGCCACGCATCCGACTGCTTGATGTCGTCCTGAATCGCCTCCATCAAAGCTTCCAGCGACGTGAAGTTGAGTTCCGGTCGCAGGTACCCACAGACCACAAAGTGGAGCCGCGAGCCGTAGAAATCGTGCTCAAATTTGTGCAGCAAGTGCGGCTCCACGGTTTTCTCCTACCGATATCGAGTTCACGATGCCATCAGTCTCATACACACACCAGTCTTGTACAGGCAATGAGGCATTCCTTGGTCGCATCACGGACGCACCTGGTTCTTAAAGTACGGGTTCCATCCGATGCTGGCGACGGCCTTGTACGGGCCCTGGCCGTCGACTGATGCCCAGCCGCAGTAGATCCCCGTCGGAAGCTCCTCAAGCTGTGTGCCGAGGTCTTCACGGCACAGGTTGGCGGTGGGGCAGCCCAGTTGCTTCCCTCCACGCCCAAAGCCCTCGACCACCTTGGCCGACAGCTTGATCGTGTCCTTAAGCTGTTCAATCGCCATGATCTCTCGTACCGGTTCGAAGCAGCAAAACAACACAGTAGCGAAATCGAAATGGGCATGAAGGGCACCCGACCCGCCAAAGACGCTGCTCCCCACTGTGATCGATGGATAGAGAGAGAGATGACGGAATGATGGTCACGCTGACGGGAGTGATTCGTGATCTTGATCCGAATCAGGCGAATTACTACTCAAATAGTACTCCTGGCATCGAATACCCGTAGTAGTATTGCATGTCAATCTCCTGGACCCCGAATAGATCGCGCTCCGATTTATCGCATTTACACTGTAAATGCCATCAATCGGAGCGCAATCTATTCGCTGTTGGATCAGGCAGTGCATCACCATTAATGCTTCTTTGCGTTATCAATCTAATGCAGATTGCGTGGAAGGTAATAGAGATGAGCTCTATCGGGTCCGCAGTCCTTTGTATACCTCTTTGGAGAGAGAGAAGCAGCAACGGGATGCACTCCAATAGTGCTCGACAAAGAACCCGTGCTTTCCTCCAGCGCATTACCCACCCTGCAGTCGCACATGACTGCAAGTGCGATTCTGTCCATGTGCGACCCACAGATCAGGAGGGAGGCGGATGAATGGATGGACGGATCCAGTGGATCCAGCCGCAATGTGATCGTGAATCCCCCAAGTTTACGCTGGGACCATCACTCACACCTGGGCGACTGTTCTGGCAAGCTTCCGATTGGTGGGTAAAAGGGTTGCTATCCGTTAGGAACCAGCAGGGTGGTCGATCTCAATCCATCCATCCAAGAGGGGACACCTCCGCACCCACTCACAGTCACAGTCACAGTCACCGTCCCAGTCAACGGCCTCAACCCAACGCCATTTCCGATTCCTTACACGGCAAGCAAGCGAGTCCTCATGGCCTCGGAGCCGGCGCTGAACGCGCGCGCCGCGGCCTTCTACCCGCCCGCCGCCAGCCACACACTCCACACAGACGCGGGCGCTTCCACGCGACCGGCACAGTCGCAGTCGCGGAAGAAATCCATCAAGAAGAAGCCCACCAACGGCGCTTCCGCCTCACAGCAGTCACAGGCAGAGACACTGGGAGGCGGTGGTAGTAGTAGCGGTAACCATGGCACTGCCGAGGCATTGGTACCGGCCTCTGTGCGGCGGCGGCGCAAGCCAGCCTCCAAGAGTAGCAAGCCACACGCCCGGTCAGCCAATGGCACGACCGTGGCCCAGGATGGGCATGACGGTGACGGCGATGGCCAAGAGGAAGCCGACTGCTGCCTGCTCTGCACAGACGTGATCGAGTTCCACGCCGTGGGGTCATGCAACCACCACGGCATCTGCAGCAAGTGTGCGATGCGCATGCGCCTGCTGATGAACGACCGCAACTGCGCGATCTGCAAGCAGCCACTGGAGCGCGTGATCGTGTCCGCCACCGCGCGCGCGTTTGAGAGCTTCACGGTCTGGGGCGATGCCGCTGGCCTCGACTCCGTGCTGGACGAGGCCTCGGACATGCTCTTTTACGAATGCCGCGCCCACTACCGCACGCTGCATGCGCTACGAGAAAACAAGTGCCGCATGCGCAAATGCAACGTGGTCTGTGGCTCCACGGACAAGCTCAAGGACCATTTGCGGATTGAGCATGGCACCGAGTTTTGTGAGCTTTGCCTCACGCATCAGCATTTCTTTTTGCAGGAACATCAAGTGTTTACCAAGAATGGGTTGCGCATGCACAACGTGGGGCACAACCGCACCACGGGGTTGAATGCATCCAGTAAGGATTTCCACCCCATGTGCCAGTTTTGCCGACGGCGCTTTTACGCCGACATGCAGCTTTACCAGCACTTGGAGCGTGACCACTTTCGCTGCCATCTTTGCAAACATGACCATGAATACTTTCGCAACTAGTACGTGGGACTCGATGACTGGGGGACGGAGGGGAGGAAGCCTGCGTGATGAACTAATGGGAGTTTCTTTTGGGTTTCTGTGTTTGATGTATCTGTACAGTGCAAGCCTGGAAACGCATTTCCGCTGTAATCACTTTCTATGTGAAGAAGCCGTTTGGTAAGTGTTTCTCCCTCCTCCCGTCTGGGTGATTTCTTTTTCTAGTATTCCTTCCGCATCCATCCGCATCGTCTGGTGGCTTCTGACCCGCCCTCCATTTCTATCGCGTGACTCTGTCTATCTGCTGTACATGTAATGTACGACCCCCATCAGTCGTGGCAATCATTTCATCGTGTTTGCCGATGACATTGAGTTTAACGCGCATATGCGTTCGGTGCATGGCGTGACCAATCGACTCACACTCAATTTCCAAGTGGCACGCACGGGGGAGAATCCACTCGGTGGCAGCGCGTCCTACGAGCCGAATGGTGGTGAGATCCCAGACCGATGGAACTTTGAGACGGTGGAGCCCACGGTGGACCAACGCTCGCAGCTCGAGTCAGCGTTCCCGGCATTGCCCACGGCATCGACTCCACCTCCACCACCGAGTTCACAGCCAGCGATTGCGCCTCGTGCAACTGCCATGCGCCGCACGTCATCGGCCACGGGAGGCTTTGCAGCCCGCATTGGTGGCGTGCTTCATGGTGGACCATCGGCCTCGGCGGGGCCACCGGCCGCACCACGCGGTCATGTTCTGCGCAACCAACGGTTGGCCACGGCATTGGGGTTGGCGCCCCCGGGGCAATCAACCGAGGCGTTTGAACAGGAGATGAAGACGCCCAATTACCCTACGCACCTGATTGAGTGGGGCAAGGCCAACGTGGGCTACCTCCAGGTCGTCGAGCGACGCCTGGAACGCATTGTCAAGGACGCGAGCTGCCACAGTGTTAGTCTGCGCCCGATGCCCGGTGAAGAGGTGTGTGTGTTGTGGCATCCTATAGAATGCGAGCTGTTTGGGATGGAAAACCAAGTACTAATGTCCTGTTGTTTGTATGGTTGTATTGTTGCGGTTGTAGCGTGCCCTGATGCATGGCCTTGCAGAGCTTTACGGTATTCCGTCGCAATCCTTTGGCGAAGACCCGTTCCGTCGTATCTCGTTCTTCAAGAATGAGGCAGCCACCGTGCCCGCCATCACACTGTCTACGTTTATTCAGAACATGAACCGCCGACCGGGAGCTGCGGCGACGGGTGCTGCTGGTCGGCTGAGTTTTCTGCCCCTGCGGGGTCAAGCACCCGCCGCGGCACCTCGCCCCGTCGTACCCGTCGCACGACCGAAGAATGGAATTAGTCGTGGCTGGGAGAAGATTGAACCCAAGAGGCGCCCCGTGATCGTGGACGCATGGAGCGATGACGAGGACCAAGACGAGGACGCCCAGGAGAAGGACGGGTCGAAAACCGTCGAGGGCGAGACAAGTGAGACGGATGACACGGCCACGAGTACAACACCTCAGCGAACACAACCGCAGCCAGTCTCTAGCGTCATCTTTGATGACGAGGAGGAGGAGGATTAAGCAGAAGGGATCATCATCACACAGTCAACAGCGAACAATTACATGTACAGCGGTAGTCGTACGCCCGTGACCACGCCACATAAAGCCAACGAGTATATAATCTGTTTTTTTTTCTTCTAATGTTCATCAGTTTGTTTTGCTTTTGCTTTTGCTTTTTTTTTTGCTTTTGCTTTTGATCCTGGTTAGGATTGAGATTGGGATTGATATTGCATTGGATTGGATTGGATAGCTGTTTCGGAAACGATCGGACGCCGCGATATACAGCTCGGCTCGACTGTCTTCCCCTCCACATCATGCCCTAACTACTACTACTACGTAGTACGACTAAGCGCCGTGCCTATGCCTCGCGCTCCACGGCGTCCAGCGAAAACGTGTCCTCAAACACCGTCGAGAAGCGCATGACCATGGCCGTGATATTGTCCATGCTGCGCTTGGTCAGTGCCTCCTCCACGAGCGCGTTGGCGGCGCCCTGCACCAACGCCGACGTGCAGCCGGGCATCGCCAGTCGTTCCCGCACGACCCGGATCGCGCGCTGGTCATCTACCCGGTCCCAGAGCCCATCTGATGCAAACACCACGAGTTCGCCACGTCCTTCGAGGTCCAGCACTTGAATATCGGGTACGACCGAGACCAGGGGCGCCGAGCACGACGCCGGCAAGTTGACCTTGAGCGGGTGGTCCCCCAGGGCGCGGCTCACGGCCAGGCGCAGCGGCACCTGGTCGTGGGCCACCCGCCAGCAGCCCGAGAAGATGACCTTGCCGCCAGCCTCCTGGATGCGTGCCATCTCCTCGTTCAGGTCGGGCTTGTGGTCCACCGACACGCGCTCCACGTCCTCATCCTCGTCCTCTTCTGCCTTCACTCCGTTCTCTCCAGGGGCGTCCGTCTCGCCCTCATTTGTTCGACGAGTAGTTGCTGGCCCGCGTGCCCAGACGCCACGCGAATCGCCAATGTTGGCCACAAAGAGCTTCCCGGCCAGCAAGAGCCCCAGCAGCACGGTCGAGCCATCGCGCTTGTGCTCCCGCAGTGTCAGCTCCAATACCTCGGCGTCCACGGTTGCAAACACGTCCGTCAGGATGCGCTCCACGTGGGCCACATCATCCTCCTCTTCCTCCTCCTCTTCTTCTTCCTCCTCCTCCTCCCCTTCCTCGTCGTCCTCGTCCTCCCCACGCGTGGTCACACCCGTCCGCCAGACGTGACCATGTGGACGCTGGCACAGCTCCCGCAAGAACGCATTGTCCGCCAGCAGCTCATGGAAGCGCGCGTTCGCGTACTCGGCCGCCAGTGCGCCGTTGTGGCCGTCGTACACGGCCAGCAAACTGGCGCGACTCACCATGCGCGTGCCATGGGCATGACCACCCACGGTAGTAGCGGCGGCCATGGCCGTCTCTTCGGCATTGTCATCATCGGTCGCGAATAAATGCGCCACCACGGAGTACCGGTCTTCCATGTAGGCGCGAGCCCCCTGTGCCGCCGCGACACCCACCTGCACACGCATGACCGACGGGGCCGTCGGATTGGTGGTTGGTTCCGCCGCATCGGCACCGTAATGGGGGTGGCTCGGTTGCGCGCCGTTATAGTCGTACGTGTTGTTGTTGTACCCATAGCCACCGCCATACCCATACGGGTCGTGATCGGGTGAGCCAGCCACGTCCACAGCGCGTCGCTGCGGTTTGGTCGCTGACACGCAATGGCTCAGACTGGTAAACGCAAAGCAACGGTCTGCGTCATGCACGCGGTCGGCACGGAACCGCTTGAGTGCGCGCTCAATCACGTCCAGCTTCTGCTTTTTCTTGGTGGTGTGGCAGCGCTTCGAGGGGGTTGCTCGGCCGTCGCGTGGCTTGCTCATGGCGCTCATGGACACGCGCTTGTGTGGCGCCGTTGGTGCCATCTCCATCTCGATATCCACATCCATCTCCACACGCACGTCCACCGAGAGCCGCGCGAATGGCTGCTGCTGCTGCTGTTGCTGCTGCTGTTGCGTCATGGGCGCCGCGTGTGGGTGGGGGTCTTCGCTATCGTCCATCATGGACACATCCCCCTGGGCATCGCCGCTGGGCATCTGCATCTGCATCTGCGTGGGTGTCTGCAGTGGCGCCGACGATTGCGACCGCTTGCGCTTGACGGCATTGGGCGAGATGTGATGGCTGTGATGGCTGTGGCTGTGACTGTGACTGTGGCTGTGGTTGTGGCTGTGCGTGTGACTATGGTTGTGGCTATGGTTGTGGCTGGTGTGAGTGTGGGTGTGGTTGTGGCCCGGACTGTGGCCCTGGCCATGGGGGCCACTGGTCGCCTGTCTGGGTGCCGTGGCCGACGCAATGGCCCGCGCGATGGGGTTCCACGACGCCCTCGAGGCGGCCCACGCCTGCCCCGCGAGCAATGCGCTTTCTCCAGAGTGCGCACCATCCTCGCGGGGCGTGGGCCCGGTCGGCGTCGTCATCTCTTGCTGTGACTGTGGTGACGGCGGTGGCGGGTGGTGGTGCTGGCCAGGTGCGTCGCCCGTGCTTCGTGCCACGGCGACATTCACGCTGGCGGCGTGGCGCAGCAGCACACGTGCGCGTCGCGCTGGTGACGCTACCACCACCACGCCGGGGCTATGGGCATGGCTGTGGGCATGCGCGTGGAACGGACGGTGGCGAGGCGTGGTGACGAGCACGGTGGGTGGCTTGCCACCTCGAGCGGGCGACGGTGGTGTGGGCTTGCCCATGGTCGGCGTCGTCTTGCGAATGGTCATGAGGCTGGAA
>JAADWT010001112.1:0-11031 GCA_023336285.1 Pythium grandisporangium
GATTTTGATTTTGATTTTGATTTTGATTTTGATTTTGATTTTGATTTTGATTTTTGATTTTGATTCATGCATTCAGTTCGTCTGCGTGCTTTTCTCGAGCTTCGAGATAGAGTTAAAAATACGACGCACAGGTCCATCGAGATGGGAAGCAGCAGTGTTACCGCTTCAGCGACGCGTACATGCCGTCGATCTGCGATTCAAACTGCGCCTTGAGCTGCGGGCGCTTGAGCTTGAACGTGGGCGTGATGAGCCCGTTGTCCACCGTAAACAGGTCTGGATGCAGGTGCAGCTTCTTGACAAACTCAAAGCCGCGCAGCTTGGCTTCCTTGCCCTTGTGGGTCATGTCGGCTACCACATCGCTCATAAACTCGGGGTCCTGCACGAGTTTGGCCGTCGTGCAGTCCTCACCCGACCGGCCATGGCTTGCCGCCCAGGCCTGGGCGATCTCTGGGTCGGGTACCGCTACCGAGACGAGCGCGTTCTGGTACGAGTCTCCATATACAAACACCTGCGAGAGATACTTGCTCTTGCCGTACACGCCTTCAATCTTCTCCGCGGCCACGTACTCGCCCTGTGAGAGCTTGAAGATGTTCTTCTTCCGGTCAATGATACTGAGCGTGCCGTCGGCATTCCAGCAGCCAATGTCGCCCGTGTGGAACCAGCCATCCTTGTCCATCACCTCGGCCGTCCTCTCCGGTTCCTTGTAGTACCCAGAGAAGAGCGTGTCCCCACGGCAGAGCACCTCTCCACGCGGCCGTGGCTTATCATTCGACGTGTACCCCATCTCGGGCACATCCTCCAGCCGCACCTGCATATTGCAAAAGGGTGTCCCGACATGCGCCCCCACGGGCATGTCCGCGGACGAGGCCGTGAGCGCCGACGTTGTCTCACTCAGCCCATAGCCCTCCAGCATCTCGGTGGCAAACACGATCGCCAGCAATTCCTTCACGTCCGCGCTCAATGGTGCCGACGCTGAGAGCATGATCCGCACGCGACCACCGAGCACCTGTCGCGCGCGTGCAAACACAAGCGGGTCCCACACGGCGTGGCCCTTGTACCCGTACGCGAGCCACCACTTCTTGGCAGCATACGCCTGGTCAAAGAGCGCTTTCTTGGCACCACCGGCGGTCTCCACACCCTGCGTGATCTTGTCGTAGATACGGTTAAAGACACGAGGCACACCGGCAAAGAACGTGGGGCGCAATGCTGCGGCATCGTCCAGTAGCTGCAGGAGGTCGCCCTGGTAAAAGCCCGTCTGGCCACCCACCCGCACAGCACCGCAGACCAACGAGCGTTCAAACACGTGCGGTAATGGAAGATAACTGAAATGCACGAGGTCGTCCCCAATCTGAAGGCGCGCCACGCCCGAGTACGTCATGAGCGCCATGCTTTTCTGGGTCAGGATCACACCCTTGGGGGGACCCGTCGTGCCCGACGTGTAGCACAGCGTGGAAATATCTTCAGGCGTCGGTGGGTCAGCGGCCAGCGGCTTGGCGATGCCCATGGCTTCCACATCGGACAGACTTAGAAGCGTCATGCCCTGCTGCTTGGCCAATTCGCGCTGCTGGTCCGTGACGGCTTCGTATTGCACCACGAACGTGAGTTGTGGGCACCGCGCCCTGCAGGCCAGCACAACAGGGAGCTGCTCCTGGGCGCAGAAGAGCGTCGTGAGCTCGGTCTGGTTGATGATGTAGGGCACGGCCTCGGGGCCAAGCGAGTCGTAGAGCGGCACCAGTGTGTAGGCCATGCGGTCGCACGCGTGGGCCACGAGGCACCACTCGGCGCGGTTCTTGCTAAACACGCCCACAGCCTGCTGCCGCTGCAGGCGAGCGAAATGCGTGACGCCCGAGGCGATGGCTTCCATGCGGGCAAACACTGTGTTGTAACTCATCCACTCGTAGTCGCCCACGGTGCCGTCACCTTGGCGCGCGCGTGTGCCGTAGCAGGGCCGCGTGCCGTTGTCCTTGGCACGCCCCATGAGGAAGGTGTCGTACAGAGTGAGCGACGCCGCGTCCGTCGCGAGGCGGTCCGCCACTTCGAAGATCGGGCCGCGGTGCTGCTCGCGGGAGTTGGGCACCTCCTGCGTGTACCGGTGGCCCGTGTAGCTCTCAAAGTCGACCTCGCTCATTGGCGGCGTCTCCTCCATGCCCAATGTGGCGCCCATCTTGCCGCTTCTGGGGTGTGTGTAGATGACTTACTTGGCTGGCTTGCGTGGTGGCGGAAGGAAGTGCCCACCGCGTGGAATGAACTGAGGACTGAATAGAAGAAAGGAGAATGAGGAGGACTGGCGACGCTCGCGTCGTTCGTTGGCGGCTATGGACATAGCTCACCCTCGTGGCCTGTGGCGGCAGTGTCATCGCAGCGCCCATGGACTCGTGCTCGTGTGTCATCGCCCTCTACAGCCACCGTGGCTGGGCAATCATCTCTCATACCCACTGTCCGCCCTGATCTCAATTTTTTGGTGTAGGTTTTCTATAGAGTGTGAACGAGTCAAGAGTACAGTGTAGGCACACCACCTACGATGTACCTGTTACCCACCCGTGTGTGAAGTGAGTGAATCCATTCCAGAAAAAAGTCGCACTGAGAGAGATCACCAAGAAAACACACCCCATCTTAAACTAGCAATACTATGTAATTCGAATAAACTTCGGGAACCAATATAGCTAATCGGGATTTTATTTTCATCGACCACCTGTGTATATGCATTGCCCCTGAGGATATGGTAAAATTGACTCGACTGTATAGAGAGTGATGTATGCCGTTCATCTGAGATCCTTCTTTCTTGACGATTGACAAGTGTGAGATGTCTTTGAAGTTTGGTGCGATGCGTATCGTTTTTCACGAATCTCACTGAAAAGTTCAGGTACACGTGTACTGTACTGTGGTTCCTGGTATGGACGGGCTTGTGAAAACACAAGCTGCCGCTGCCAGCGGCGGCTCTCTCTACTGGGTCGCAATGAAATTAATTGATTTCTCGCCTTGAATGAAGATTGTGGCACTCAGTCGACGATTGCTTGGAGCCCAAGCGATCGCAAATACTGTAGTGCCAGCTGAATAGGTTGAACAAGTCATAGTAATTCTGGAGAAGCTCATGCCACAAGAGGTCAACCTTTTTGCTTGTCTGACCATCTCGAGAATTTCCATTTCGTGGAATGTAATGTCTCCCGGAAATTACAAATTTGTGACACTCGGAAACCAGGGATGAGTTGGCAGAAGCATCGCGATGTTGACACCAGCAAAACGACGAACATGCGCTACTGCAGGTCGTCGGCTTTGTGCTTGTGGACACTTGGGGTTGTCTTGTGGCAGTCAGTACCCTGTACTTTACACACGTCAAAGGACAATGCCTAATCCCCGGTATGCGCGGTGTCTTTCACTTGTGCATTGGATGGAACCGGCACCAAGCCAACTTTGTACTGAATCATTTCACTTTGCATAAAGGCCGAACGCGTCGTGCACCATCACTACGTAGTATTTTCTAAAGTTACACGGCTTTCACTTTGAATGACATGAAGATAGAAGACTATGATACGATATTCAACCGCAACAAAATATGTCAGGGACTGGTTTGCGAAATACCTGGTGCGCACAATCAGTCGTGACTCTTACGAGTTGGTGAAATCGCTCCACCTCTACGCAACTTTATCGGTTTATTAATAATCCCGCCAAGTCTTGACGTTACTGACGCAGCACAGAGATCCAGGCAACCAGCGATCAATCTTTTAAACCCGTACTACTTGATGGATGCGTACATCGCATCCAGCTCTGCCTGGAAGCGCGCCTTCAGTTGTGGGCGCTTCAGCTTGAACGTTGGCGTGATCAGGCCCTCGTCCACGCTGAACGGATCCGGGTGCAAGTAAATCTTCTTCACAAACTCAAAGCCACGCAGCTTGGCCTGCTTGCCCATCTCCGTCGCGTTGGCCATGAGATCCTTCATAAAATCGGGGTCTTCCACCACCTTGGCCGTGGAGCAGTCCGCCCCCGAGCGGCCGTGGCTCGCGCCCCACGCCTCTGCGATCTCTGGGTCCGGCACTACGACCGCTACCAGTGCGTTCTGAAACGAATCACCATACACAAACACCTGTGCGATATACTTGCTCTTGCCATACACGCCTTCAATCTTCTCCGCCGCCACGTACTCGCCCTGCGAGAGCTTGAAGATGTTCTTCTTCCGGTCAATGATACTGAGCGTACCATCGGCATTCCAGCAGCCAATGTCGCCCGAGTGGAACCAGCCATCTTTGTCAAAAGCCTCGGCCGTCTTCTCCGGTTCCTTATAATACCCGGACGAGACGCCCACACCCTTGCACAGAATCTCGCCACGCGGCCGTGGCTTATCATTCGACGTGTACCCCATCTCGGGCACGTCTTCCAGTCGGATCTGTGAGTTGGGCAGTGGGAAGCCGACGTGTGGGCCCTGCGGCGTGTCCAGCCCCGAGACGGTGATCGCAGCCGATGTCTCACTCAGTCCGTACCCTTCCACGATGTCACAGGAAAAGACAATCTGCAAAAACTCCTTCACGTCCCCGCTAAGCGGCGCCGAGCCGGACATCATGAGCTCCACGTTACCACCGAGCACCTGCCGCAGCTTAGCAAACACGAGTGCATCCCAGAACGCGTGCGTCTTGTACCCATCCTTGAGCGCCGCCTTCTTGGCCGCGTACGCCTGGTCAAACAGCATCTTCTTGATCCCCCCAGCGTCCTGCACACCCTGGGTGATCTTGTCATAGACACGGTTAAAGAGCCGAGGCACGGAGACGAAGAGCGTTGGCTGCAGCGCCGCAACGTCGTCCAATAACTGCAGCACGTCGCCCTGGTAGAAGCCAGCACGCGCACCAATGCGCACCAGTGATGACAGCACTGCGCGCTCCATGACATGCGGCAACGGCAGGTAGCTGATGTGCACAAAACCGCTGTGGAGACGCAGTCGCTTGTCGGACTGATAGGTCTGGAACGCGATATTGGCATGCGTCAGGATTACGCCCTTGGGGTTGCCCGTCGTGCCCGACGTATAGCAGAACGTGGCGATATCCTCGGCCACTGGTGGGTCGGCTTCAATTGGGTGGCGCTGGCCCAGCGCCTCCACCTCGGCCAGACTCTTGAGCGTCATGCCCTGGGCCAGGGCCTGTCGGCGCTGCTCCTCCGAGACGTCCTCAAACTGCACGAGGTACTGCAGCGTCGGGCACGTAGCTTTGCAGGCCAAGACGACCTCCCATTGCTCACGAGCAAAGAAGAGCAGTGTGGTCTCGGTGTGGTTGAGGATGTAGGGCGCGGCGTCAGGCCCCAGTGTGTCGTAGAGCGGCACCACGATGTAGGCCATGCGATCACAGGCGTGGCCCGAGAGACACCATTCGACACGGTTCTTGCTAAAGATGCCGACCGGTTGCTGACGCGCGAGCCCCGCGAATGCCGTGATCCCCGAGGCGATGGCCTCCATGCGCGTAAATACGTCCTTGTACGTGATCCAAGTGAACCCGTGGGCCACGCCGTTCACGACCTGGCGCGTGCCGTACAATGGGCGCGACCCGTTCTCCATGGCGACGCCCGAGAGGAAGTTAGCATGCAGCGTGAGCTTCTGGCGGTCCACGTACACGGGCTCGCCCACGACGACCGGCCCGCGCGTGGGCTCGCGCGTGTTGGGCACCTCCAGCGAGTAGCGCTCCCCCGTGTACGTCTCATAGTCGACCTCGCTCATCGGTCGCTCGGAGCTGGCGGCACTACCCATCTGGAACAGTATCTGCGTCTGCGGTGGTGTGCGAGCGATGCAATGGTTCTACTTGTGGCCACGCAGATGCTGTGAGCCAGGGAAGAGTGGGTAGCGGAATGATGCATTGGGACCAGCCGTATCCCCCCGCATAACCGCATAATAGTGAAGACCCACACACCCGATTCGCTGCGGGAACCAAATCAGACCAATATTGCGGGGAAGTACCGTCGTTAGGTGGAATAGTAGGTAGTATACTACGAACAAGGTTATTTTCCCTCTCTCGGATGGATCAGTTGCAAGCAGCGGTTGCGTGACATATCTCTGGCGGGTATCATCTGCCTCACATCTGCACAAGTTGTGATTCACAAGTGACTTGGACAGTTATGAGTTTAACTGGGCCGCATGCCATCATGGCACTGGCAGTCCATCTAACGTATGATGGGATGAGAAACCCATATCTCATTAATCACACACGCGGCTGAACATATAAACGTATGTACTGCCTGGGTCGACACCCACCACCTCCCCACGCGTTGATTCAGCAAAAGCATATTCGTTTTTGCCCAAGTATCGCACCGTCCATTCCTAAGCTTCCTGCACATTCAACACTGTCACTTCACCTTCCTACTTGGTGGACGCGTACAATGCGTCCAGCTCCGCCTGGAAGCGCGCCTTCAACTGCGGGCGCTTCAGCTTGAACGTCGGCGTGATCAGGCCCTCGTCCACACTGAACGGATCTGGGTGCAAATGAAGCTTCTTCACAAACTCAAAGCCACGCAGCTTGGCCTCTTTCCCGACCCGCGTCATATCGGCGAGCACGTCCTTCATAAACTCCGGGTCCTCCACCAGCTTGGTGGTCGTGCAGTCCGCACCCGAGCGACCGTGGCTCACACCCCACGCCTCCGCGATCTCGGGATCGGGCACCATGACGCCCACCAGACAGCTCTGGAAGGAATCTCCGTACACAAAGATCTGCGCCACGTACTTGCTCTTGCCATACACGCCCTCGACTTTCTCTGCCGCCACGTACTCGCCCTGCGCCAGCTTGAAGATGTTCTTCTTGCGGTCAATGACACTGAGCGTGCCATCCGCGTTCCAACAGCCAATGTCGCCCGTGTGCAGCCACCCATCCGTCTCCAGCGCCTCGGCCGTCTTCTCCGGTTCCTTGTAGTACCCAATAAAGACGCCCGGCCCCTTGCACAGAATCTCACCACGCGGCCGTGGCTTATCATTCGATGTGTACCCCATCTCGGGCACGTCTTCCAGTCGAATCATCGAGTTGGGCACCGGTACGCCAATATGCGGACCAAGGGGCATATGGCGCAATGCTACGGACAGCGCCGCCGACGTCTCCGTCATCCCGTATCCTTCCAACACATCACACGCAAAGACCACCTGCAAAAACTCCTTCACTTCCGCACTAAGTGGCGCCGAGCCTGAAATGATTGTGTCGATCCGGCCACCCAGCACCTGCTGCACCTTGGCAAATACGAGCGCATCCCAGAACGCGTGGGTCTTGTAGCCATCGTGAAGCGCTGCCTTCTTGGCCGCGAATGCCTGCTCAAACATCACCTTCTTGAGACCCCCCGCGGCCTGCACGCCCTGTGTGATCTTGTCGTACACACGGTTCAGCAGCCGCGGCACCGATACAAAGATCGTGGGCTGCAGCGCCGCGATATCGTCGAGAAGCTGAAGCACATCGCCCTGGTAGAAGCCGGCCGAGGCCCCCGTGCTGGTCACGAGCGCCATCACATGACGCTCAAAGACGTGCGGCAGCGGCAAATAGCTCACGTGGATCGTGTCCTTGTGGAGCCCCAGCACCTGTTGGGTCACGTACGCCTGGTTGGCATAGTTCTTGTGCAGGAGCACGACCCCCTTCGGATTGCCCGTGGTGCCCGAGGTATAGCAGAGCGTCGAGATATCGTCCGGCGTTGGTGGATCGGCAGCGATCGGGAGGCTTCGCCCCATGGCCTCAATCTCGGCCAGGCTCTTGATCGTCAACCCCTTTTGCTCGGCCTGGTGGCGCTGTTCGTCTGTGACTTCCTCAAATTGGACCACATATCGGAGCGTCGGACAGGTCCCCTTGGATTCAAGCAAGACCCCCCACAGCTCGCGCGCCACAAACAGCGACGTGAGCTCCGTGTGGTTGACAATGTAGGGCACGACGTCGGGCCCCAGCGTGTCATACAACGGCACCAGCACGTAGGACATGCGGTCACAGGCGTGGCCCGCAAGACACCACTCGGCGCGGTTCTTGCTAAAGATACCGACCGGCTGCTGGCGCTGCAGCCCAGCAAATGCCACCAGCCCGGCGGCGATGGCCTCCACGCGAGCAAATGCCTCGTTGTACGTGATCCACGTGTACCCGCCGGCCACACCGTCCACGACCTGCCGCGTACCGAACAGGTTGCGCGTGCCGTTTTCCATCGCGCAACCAGCGAGGAAGAGGTCGTAGAGCGTGAGCATGTCGCTGGGCACGAGCATCGGGTTGGTCACCACGATGGGGCCACGCAGCCCCTCGCGCGTGTTGGGCACCTCCATCGAGTAGCGCACGCCCGTGTAGCTCTCGTAGTCCACCTCGCTCATGGGCAGCTCCGTGCTGCCTGTCGCGCCCATGGTGCGTATGCGCGGTGCGTCGCTAGTCTGTGTAGTCCGTTAGCAAGCGAGATTGTCGCTCAATGGCTGATGTCTCTGACCTCGCTAACAAATAACGTAGACCGTATTGTTGGGGGTCTGTTCAGCGTCCTCCCACCTAAAGCTCGGAAATGTTCACGAAAAGTCGGAATATATTCGTTATCCGTGGTACCACGAATGGTAGACTTTCGGAAATTGGAGAAGTGACGTAGATGCGTTCATGGAGAGAACCCGTTATGTGAGGTACAGTATACACGGCGCTGAGATGGACGAATTGGTTGTTGCAGTTTCTGGGCGCGTTGGTTTCAGTCGTGAAGAGATATTTCGGTATTTTTGCCAATGGATTGGCGCAGGTCAAACATGCCGGTTAAAACAGTGGTGCCTGCACGGATTCGCCCCGGATTCAGACACGGCCAAAACCGACAACTTCAACGTCTGGTTGGGATTCTGAACGGTGGGTGGGAGTTTTAGATTTAATGAGGATACTAACGTATAGAGCCTGAAATCAAATCATGCTAATACTGGGGTCTGTCAAGCGAGGTCTCCCAGCAGTTGCCGATCCATCCAACGATGGTGGAGTTAATCGTGCTCGTCGGTTGACTGGAAGGCACCAACCACTCATGTGCCATGATATGACTGATACTCGCCCCATGGTGTTGTTTAGGTTGATGGTCATCATGGTTTGGCAGGGGACCTGCTGGTTGGAAGTTCAACTCCTGGATAACGTTGCTGTATGATATCGAGCACTATCGCATAACCCCACGCTCGACCACGAAGCACGCGGTGCCACGGGTTACTTCACCTGGATGATGCACAACCATTCACGACTCGTGAACAGTTGCGCATCATTGCATCATCCCAACTATTATGGTACAATTCACAGAACAAAGGTGTGCTGAATCGGGAACATTTGGCACAATGCTGCACGCTCAATCAGCAAACCCGGAATGAGAAGAATTGATGAATCGTGCAAGGAATAAGTGAGCCCGTGATGGAACCAATGGGTCGCCTAGGGTCGTCTAGGGACACCCAGTTCTACTCCTTACTACGGAGCAGAACATATTAGGGAGTAGAATTGGGTGGATGGATGAACCATCCATGATTTACCTATCGCGCGTACCCGTTCACACCTTATCATCCAGGATGATGAGGCCGTAAACGGGTATGCGCTTTGGCCCGGTTTTGATGGAAATGCCGTAGTTTTGTTGAAAAGTAGTGGGTTCTAAATGTGAGGGCCAGGGCGAGCGCAAGCTTTCTCGCGCGCCCAAGTACAAACTGACTGGTACAGGCGCTTGCAATGTTTTGCTCCTAACGACCTGTGATTCAGAGATCGTTAGGAGCTGGCCCACACCACAGGCTGTGGTATTGCAGTATAATGTATACCGGTACGGTAGCTAGGATAGCAACCAAATCCAAGCCTCACTATACGGGTGGAATCTGCCCTCACTCACACGGTGCTCACAGAGCGAGGTGAGGTCAAAGCAGATTTCTCCCCCACTGGATTTCTTTGCTCGCGAATCTCAGCTAGTTTTTCAACAATTGCCACCATGTGGTTGCTAGAGTGTGTTTTATGTCACGTGCGATCGGTGGCACAGCGGACAATGGCAACCTCTTCCCCCAGGGCGTATGGTCGCCCTGGGCCAGGCTCGCTGCCCAGCTCGCTTGATCACCGTGCATTTGTTTCCCACGTCTGCTGAACTGAACAAGAGAGCACTCCTTTTCATGAAATGAGCGATTCTATGATGCCGAGGTAGTTGCGTTCTAATCCAGCCCCAGATCCCTTGGCCCCTTGGGACCCTAGGGGGCCCTAGTAGGACGTATTGATCTCGCGGGGCGACCGGATCAAGCATTTTGATTGTCATTCCGAAACTTGCAGCCCAGTGCCCAAGACACCCCAGCACTCGTCTTCCATCAGTATCATGGTCAGCGTTCAGTCGATGCTCGTTGGCCTCGGGGCGGCGGTCGGTATATCGACCACCAGTGCCAGCTCGCTCAGCATGCTGCCGTCCTTCAACGTTCCGGCCTTCGACTACGAGACCATCAGCCAGGGTGAAAACCCCACGCGTCTACTGGAGACGCTTCAGGCCGACGGCATTGTGGCGCTCAAGAACATTCCCGGCTACGCCACCCAGCGTGCGCGGTACCTACGCAGTGCTGCCCTCTGTGCTGGTGTCATGGCCGACCCTGCGCATGACACGTTTGTGTCGCGCAAGCTGTTCGAGGACGGTACCAATCGGTTCACGATCAGCACGAACGCGGGTCGTGAGCTTGCCGACTCGGCCGTGGGGACGGATGTCAAGTGCCCCGGGTACCGCCAACTGTACGAAGAGTTCAGCCAGACGCTCGAGCACGCGGTGAACACGTTTGGAAGCACCCTGGACCAGTCGTCGTTCATGGCTTCGGACGGTCAGAAGCTGATCCCGTCGCGCCAGCTGATCAGTGATGCGATTCGCTTGGACCACTTCCACGCGTATGAGTCGATGCCGTCGACCAAAGGACGCCGTCTGCTGGAGGAGCTGTCTCTGCCCCTCCACGAGGACCACGGTCTTTTCATCGCCATGTCGGCGCCCAAGTTCTTCCACGTGGGCGGCGACCGTCAGCTGAAGGAGCGTCAGCTGGCGGCCGATGACTCGGGTCTGGTGATCCAGACGGCGTCGGGGCAGCGCGTGCGACCCGTGCTGAACGAGGAC
>JAADWT010001113.1:0-11026 GCA_023336285.1 Pythium grandisporangium
GATGTGTACAGAAGGCTTGGAAGCGTGGCTCAGGATCGTCGATCCGCGGGCATTGCCAATGACCACTTCTCCACGTGCGCGCCTTTCAGGAGCAACACTACCGTCGCCTGGGCAATGAGCGCTAACAAGTGGCCTGCACGGCTAGCCACGCCGCCGCGGCACACAGTCACAGCTGTCATGGACAGTGATGGCGCAATGACTGCGGATCCAACGCGGTGGGAGCCGCTTCGTTCATGGACACGGCTGCTGGAGGGTCGAATCTGGCTGACCAAGATCGTACGCAACGGCGTCACACAGGAGGGCGTGCTGCGACTCGAGCTGGGCAGCATGCCACCACAGGTACGCGGTCGCGCAGTCTACGAAGCGGTGGAGCTGGTATTGCTCGCGCTTTGGCTTGATGGTTCGGCGTGGAAGCATGTGCTCGGAGGCATGTGCACCGATCGCAGCGACCTGCTACACAATGGACTGTACCATCACGAGGAGCTCGCCCCACGGCTTGTGGTTCACCACGACGGGTGGCAGCGCGCGCGAGCCGAGGATATGGCCTTCATGACCGCCCTATTGGGTGGGATGGCGTTTCCTGGGTGCAGTTGGAAGTACAAGCGAATGCGGCGCTGGTTACTGCGTGGTTTCGGAAGCAAATGGAATGCTACAGCCCTCATAGTGCATGTACCAACTACGATTCATCTTGTCGTCGACTTCCAGCACGCCAGTGATCGCCACCAGTTCGAAGTCCGATTCCTTTTGTGGTTATCGGCGTTGGTCCGGAAGGCAAGGAAACGGCAGGCGCTGCAGCTGAGCGGGGACGGCGTGTTCATGTGTCGGCTACGGTCGCTGGAACTCGATTTGACGGGGTTTACGTGGCCACCACGAGCGGTGGGGGCGCTGGCAGAGCTCCTGAGGTCAGGGTTCCCCATCGACTTGCTCAAGTTAGGTCACCTCCAGCCAGACAATGGCAAGGATCATGCTTACCTCTCTCTGCTTTCTTGTGTCACAAATGCACCGGTGGGGGCAATGATACACAAGTTGGTGCTCCACGAATCGATGGCCAACCTGGATATGGCAATGTTCTCGATGTTGCGCTCTGCACGTGGGCTGAAGTCACTGGAGATTCAGGCAGATTTGCATTCGCTCAATGTGATGCACCTCGCGTGGGCACTCCTGGATCAACGTTCACCGTCGTCTGTAGTCTCATTGATACTTCATGGGGGTACACTCCGACTCGACGATATACACGGCATGCTGCAGGTCCTAGAGGCGACGGCAAGGACTGAGGTGATGAAATCAGAAGGAGAGCAAACCCGTGTCGTCGGTGGTAATTCGCTGGGAGGTCAGAACCGACGAGGAGTTCAACATCTTGACTGGGGTTCGTGCGACTTCAATCATATTCCGACACACGATTTGCGGCGGCTCTTTACGGTAATTGGCCATGACTTGGTGTCGATCACTCTCACCGTGGGAGCCAATGGCCGTGGACGCGATCTCCTTGGAGCTATCTGTGGAGCGTGTCCCAAGTTAGAGACTCTATGCACCACGCACTATCCGATTGATTCATTAATCGATGAATACACGAGTGGTAACTGCCGCCTGAAGACCCTGCGGCTAAAAGGTTGGGGAATGGACCCGGCATGTTTGCTACGACTAGTCGAGGCAGCCAATTCGGTCTCTTCCCCCGTACACTCGTACTTGCGCAACCTTGAAGTCGATACGCCAATGGATGAGCAGACAGTGTGCAGCCTCATCAGCCTTCTCAAATCCAACACAACGCTTCGGCTCATGCGTTTTCCAACATCGATTGCAGTCAAAGCTACCTACAAGAACGAGATGCGGGCGCTCTGCAATTCCCCGCTACCCGGCCAGTATGCCGCCTTACGGCTCTCCTGCAAAGTCGCCTTTGTCAGTGTGCTACAATTCAATCAGCGGGTAATAGCTGATTCAGGTATTGGTGCTTGTCTGGTGCCAGAGATCTGCAGTAATATCTTTGCATTCGCTCGTAATATCGTGTATCGAACGATTGAGTGTCTGTAGTCTATGGCTTTCCGAATTTTAAACCCTTGTCTGCGTCGATGTGGTGATTGAGAATGCAGTGGTAGT
This sequence comes from Pythium grandisporangium, assembly GCA_023336285.1. Classification (NCBI taxonomy): domain Eukaryota; phylum Oomycota; class Peronosporomycetes; order Pythiales; family Pythiaceae; genus Pythium; species Pythium grandisporangium. Next base: position 2,095 of record JAADWT010001113.1, read on the forward strand.
CGACGTTTATTCATGTCGAACATCCCGACAGACTTGTTGCGTTTGTCTAGTGAATTGGCTATTGAAATCCACCTTACCGTTCTCTGCACTTTGAGAAATTCATATTGCGTGCGAAAAGAGAACACCCCATATTTCATTTCCAGAGCGGAAAAAGCAATGATGTGATCCTAGGTAGGTCCACGGCGTGCAATGACATACGACGAAACCAAGGATTGATGGAAGAGGTTGCTGCTCATGGCGCCGAGTGGTTTGGCCAGTTTACCTTTGTCGTCGGTCCTGCGCGGATCTTGTGCCTGGCGTGGCGGCTTTGACAGCGGGTATGTCGCTGTGGGCATATGCGTGCCCACCCGATCTCTCACTTGAGTCACCCATGGTTCGTGAGAACCATGGGTGACTCAAGTTCAGAACTTCTGTTTCAAACTTGTATTCTTCCTCCCGTCTGTATAAAGAAGCATCATTGGTCGTGAGAATTTTGTTAAATTTAAAATTGTACGAAATAATAAGTAAAATTGTACTGAGTGGTCCAAAAAAATGGATCTAAAATTGGTCGCACTCTGACTTAGCGCTGTAGATTTGATGCACTCCTGATGGAAAACGAGGAGGAAACGGCGCATGGCGAATGGACACTCGCTCGCCTAGCGGACATGGGCGCGGCCCCACGGCTCGTGTACGTGTGCGCCTCGCCTCGGATAACCGTGTAGACCGCTGTGACACTAGATTCAACCAACTAATCAAACGATCCTTATACGTCTATGCCTCCCCAAATGTGGTTTGACTGGCTGGCTGTCGTGCAAAGGAATGTGCTAGGGCATGGCCACGTGAAGAGCACAATTGACGTGCAGCAACTCGCATTGCTCGTGCGAAATGCGGATTACAAACCCCGCGTAAGTATCTGGCGTAAACTATTTCCTCCCTTCTTTATGTTGTAACTCATTTGCCAACACTCCGTGGCTTTTGGAATGCGCGATACATACAGGGCTTTGGTGCATTAGTGCTCCGCTTCCAGGAACCTCGCGCGTCTCTGATGGTCTACAAAAGTGGCAAGGTGGGTAAACCTAGATGATATCGACTTCGCAGCTGGCACTCTGGTTCCACTAATGCCGTCCCTGCATTGCCGGTATGTGGCTTTGCGCGTGCAAACAGTTTGTCGTGCTCGGCGCTCGAACGCCTGACGATGCACGCATCACAGTTGACAAGTTTATCGCAGTGCTTGCCGTACGTACTAAGTTCTAGATGACCGACTAACCGCCGCGTTCCAAGCCGACACGCACGTAGGAGATTTGACAGTATTGATTGGATTATTTGTCCCTCCTGGGGTTTGTACCTGTTGCCTTTACAATGTCCTCCTCAGAAAAGCTCGTTCCCGCACGAACTCGTGCGGTTCACGATCGCCAACGTGATTGGGTCTGTAGATTTGCATTTCCGCGTTCGGCTCGAGGGCCTTGCACGTGATCATATTCGATTTGCCACGGTATGTGGCGCTTGTGCTTAACTGTGCCGCCAGCTTCCTCTGTCTCTCGGTTCAAGCACAGCGTGGCGAAGTGACATTGTGGTTTTGACCGTATGGGCGTAGTATGAGCCAGAGCTGTTCCCTGGTCTAATCTACCGTCTGCTCGAGCCCAAGGCCACGCTCCTGATCTTTGTCTCCGGCAAAGTCGTGATCACAGGTGCCACGGTACGTGTCCTAAAGTTCGAGGCATCAAGTAACGAGGAGGGAGCATGCTGACGACTGATGAACAACACTAATGCTGACCGGTTGCATGCGTAGAGCCTGGAACAGATGGAGCGGGTGGTGTGTAAGATGTTCCCAGTCCTGCTGCAATATCGCGTGCGGTCCGAGAGTTGGGATAGCGATGACTCGATGGAGAATGCTGAAGACACAGCCGCAATGGACGCAGATGATGAAATAGACAGCGGGGATGACGACGAGCTAGAGGAACAAGTGTAAACCTACACTCACCATCGAAGAAGTATTTATGCAAACGACACACCATGCAATAAGCGATCACTTGCTTAACCCTTGGCCTTTAGCAAGCTGCTTGCTTGGAACTACACAAAGAGGAAGAATTTAAACACAACACTCGTCATCCGGATTGAAACACCAGCGAGTTCTAACCTATGCAGCTTCCACTGTGGGCCGCCCACGTCACTTCACAAGTGTGCTCGAAAAACACCACTTGCTAGCATACACGAAAATGAATCGCGGCTCATGATCCTCAGAAATCTACGCTGATGGCACGCAAATCGGCCAACGCTCGCTGTCCCACGAGTTGATGTTTACTGGCGTCTAGGCGAGATAGTTGTACATCTGCGGGTTGCTAGGGTCTCGTTCAAGGTACTCGCGGTCAATGAGACTCTCGATTCGGCGCTTGATGTCAGCCGCCTTGGCGGGGAAGCGCACCTGCTCAAAGATCTCCGACATAAGCAACTGATGGGACAATTTCTTGCGCGCCTTCATAATACGCACAATTGCGGCATCCACTTGATACTGGCGATCGCGGAACACACGCTCGTGTGTATCCTCGTTTTCTTGCTTGGTCTCCTTGAGCTGGATTGAGTTAATCTTGATGCGGTACAATTGGTTCTTGAACGAACTGTTGAATACAAATGAATCTGTATCGGCTACATCTTTGCTGCGTGGTTGTTTCTGCAGCACGCGGATCTTTCCACATGCAAGAGACTGTAGCGTTCGCCTCAATTCACCATCCTCTATCCGTGTCTGCTCTTTGATCTCCTTGAACCCGATTTCATCCACGCCACCATTGAAGCACATCAGCACAACGGTCTGATAGAGCGATACCATAAGTTCCTTTCTACCACACGGGAACACGGCTTTGACAGTGCAATGTGCTAACGAGTGCTGCCATTGCAACTGACGCCCTTGATACTTTGTCGAGTAAAACTTTTCAAATACATCCTTCAGCGGCAACAGCGATGGAGGTACCGTGATCTCAGCGTTCGTGTACGGTGGCCAAAACCCGGTGGTGAGTACCTGTACATGCATATCCGTCGCACCGCGTCCAAGTTTCTCCAACGCCGCTCTACAAAACAACAACACGGTCAGAAAAGTACTCCAATCAATGGCTATAGTAATCGAAAAATTTGAACGTACTTGCTCGGTGCGTGTTGTTGGAATTGCGCCATGACGTTCTGTGACAGATCAATATCCTTGAACATGCCTTCCAGCTACAATTGGAGCAACCACGAAAACGTATGAGTTGGGGGGATACTCACATTTACCTACACCATGAATATGAACAGCGCACCTTGTTGGTAAACGAGCTACCACATTCCGTCTTGAGCTTCGACAGCATGAGTTTTTCCAAATCAAAGGAGGCGCTCTTCCCCACCAGCAAACGTTTGGCCAAATCCTTCTTGTAGAATGCCTCGAACACGTCCTTGCCTTGAATATAACGAAAGATCACCATGACACGGTCCAATAACCCTTCCACCTCCGCTTCACTGCCGCCCTTGTTACCCGTGCGTAACTTGGCATCCACGAACTTTGCCACCAGCTCGGCTGGTCGGCTTTGCCGCACATTCACCGCGTATTCCATGGCCGACTTCATCGCAAACGCAAACTCGGCATCTCCCGCAAACGACTCGGCCAGGATGGTGTCGAGATCGGCCTTGAGCTGCAGCAGCTTTTCCACCAATGCCTTGTCCTGTTCCACGTCCATCACAAGCGTCGATACCTTCTTCTTGATGTAGTTCGTGAATGCTGTCTTGAGCGCTACGACGGCATCCACGCGTGCAAACAACGTAAACATGCGCTTGAGGTCGTCCAGACGCGCGCCATCCATGAGTGCATCAAAGCCACGCTCTAATAGCATATCCGTGTGTGGCTTGAGCAATTTGCTTTCCACGACATGCACGAGCTGCTTCTTGGTCGACGCGTCCAGGTAGTGCACCACACGGTCGTGTTCCTCTTGCAGACGTTTCTCGACATGCAGTAAGAACTGCGGCACGTCGGAACTTGCACTGGCTTCAACGCCCTCCGCCGTGTAAAACTTGTCCGACGCCAGCAAGAACGGCATCTCGAACCGTGAATGGTACAACTGCAGCGCCAGCAACATGCGCAGCAGGTTGTACAGGTAGCTGCGTGTGATGGCCTCCCCACTGCGCTCACGCTGCACCAATGTGAGTAGTCCCTGCACGAGCTTGGCCTCCACCTCCTTGCGACTGGTGAGTTGCTGGCGCAGCACCGTGAGCCCCATATCCCAGATCGAGGCCACGTGTGGCGTCTGCACCACGTACGTGCGGTCCAAGTACATGAAGATCGTGCGAATCACCAGCATATCATCGCAATGCGCCTCCCACAGGCGGTGCACGGCTGCAAGGAAGAGCGTGGCGTCACCCTCATCACCATCACCATTGCCACCCACGACTCCGCCATCCACGTACTGCAGACTTTCCACCTGCGCGGCAATAAACGCCGTGCATGTTTCCTCGAGCTTGGCATACAGGCTTGCCGCCATCTTCCACGTGCACATGTCCTCCACGGAGCGGTACAGCTCCTCACGACTGCGCGCCGTCGCCTGCTTGGCGTGCACGGCATGGATCGCCGCCTCCAGCGTAGCCCACGTCTGCGCCTCAAATTCGGCCGGCAGCTTGGGCGCGACCTTAAAGGGCTTAATCACCATCTTCTTCTTGGCACCGCCCATTCGACGCGCGCCCATCCCACTGCCCATGGCAGCACCCCCGCTGGAGGCATCGCTGTTGCGCTTGAACGAGCCAGAGCTGGAGGCGCGGAAGCCCGGCCCCGCGGGCACGGTGGAGCGCCCCGACGATGGGAACAATGGCGAACTCATGCCGATGGCTTGTGTGCGTGAGCGTGTGTGTGGGCGTCTCTCTTTCAATCTGGCTCGTACAGAGCGGGTGTGTGGTGTGGTCAATGGCACTGCGAATGCCGATGCCTGTCGGGGAATTCGTTCGCGCTTGAGTGAAAGCAAGAAATCACACTGACGGCGAACTTGCCGTCGAGGAGCGGCGCCCCTTTTAGAGCGCCCTCACGGGGAGGGAGAGATCATATCTCGAATTACTGGTAGATACCGGTATTTCTGCCCAATACCATTTTGACCGATGCAAAACAATCTAATCCTAAATGTTAGGAATCAAGCGATGTGCGTCTTTGCTTCTTGCGCATGCGGGTGGGACGCGAAACTTGGACTTGTCGAGTGAATGCACATGCACAATTGACCAGAGTGCTTCCAGCTTCAACACACTATCGTATTGCAAATCCCGTGGCGTTATCACGTGGCCCACTTTAAAAGGGGCCTCCGTTCGCAATCCGTCATTGTCACGCAGGGAAAGGGACCACTGGACCCTGCGCGTCGCAGATAATGACTGGAACCAAGAATTTCACGACGGCTCCCTGTTGGTAATGTGGTTGCACCATCTCCACTATCGGTCCCAATCCGAGCCGTTACGGGGTGCAGCGTCATTGCGGCGACGTCGACTACCGTAGTGGTTGCGATTCTCAACGAATCTCACCGAGTTCGGCATGCACTTCGGGCCTCAACTGGTGGATGGCGTTGGAAGAACGAAGAAAACCAGGCCACCTTCAAAGCTCCAAGTGGGTTCCTTCATGCAACTGAAGTAGACTGGTGGCCCACACGTGTACAGCAGCAGCATGAAGGCAGCAATGTTGGCCCAGTTGAAAAAATGACGACTCCCTCTCAAGGCCCGTCACCACCACCGTCTCCAATCCGCGCTCCATTCTTGCTTCCCAAGTTAAGCGCGTATGCCTGCTCGGTTTGCTCGGTCATATTCATCTCCGCCACACCAGTCACCGTTTGCGCGATTCATCAAAGCGCAGTGGACTCACCCCGACTGGTATCCAAAACCGGTCGGGAACGTGGCCGTGAGTTCCGGGCACGCCGAAAAGCGACGCACCAGGCACTGGAAGATCGAGTCAAGACACTACGAGCAGAGATCGCACACCTGGACTGCCAACACCGCCTGATGCTGGAGCGCACCGTCAATCTCCGCCATGCCCTCACGGGTTCGCTTGTACACATTGTCCGCGGGTACTTCTCATTGTTCCGGTTTGGGCTGCATATCCCCAAGCACGTCATGGGCTACAAGTCCTCATGTGATAGTATGGGCGAGGTTGGTGGCAGCGCTGGCAGTAGTGCTGACTGCGAAGTGCAATTGGCATTTTTGAATGCCACAATGGCGGATGGCGTATCCGTCGGTGAGAAGCACGGACGAGAGGCGATCGAGGAGATTTGGCGAGTGCAAACGGATGCGCACACCAGCCTCCGGGTGGAGAATGTCAACATTGACGTCTTGGGTGGGGAAGAGGATCCCATCTTGATCGCGTACAGCAAGTGCTACGTGCGATTCTCACGCGACACGTTCGCTATCATTTTCCCACACATCCAGCGCAACAAGCACGTGGTGCAAAAGCTCATTGGTCAAACAGCAACCTATCACGTGCGCACTCGCTTTGAGTTCACACCCGAGAACCGCATTGCCCGCGTTGACGGTGAAGTCGATTTTGTGCAGGCATTGCTGTCCACGGGCATCGCAATCGAGGAGGTGACTCAGATGATGGCCAGCGCAAACATTCAAGAAAAATTCATGATCGAACGGTCAACGGACGTGGACATGGATCATCATCAGCGCGCCGCCACGGACACTGGTAGCAGCGGCGCGTCTGGACACGAGGGTGGGGCGTTGAGCAAGATGCAACTGTCGTTCTTGCTCTCGGAGTAGGTGGTCCCTCAGCCTTTGAGCCAATTTTGCGCATGCAAAAGCCCACCACCACTCCATGTACGTCGGATAATTCCAGGATTACCCCCTGCATATTGTGGCGTAAACACTAAAAAATACATGCATTTCGAATTTTGCATATTTGGACTCCTCATGTGCAAAATTCGAAATTGGAGGAAGATCTGCAATCGTGCGGCACTTGTAACGTTTACTTTACATGTCTCCCAGTGATCGATATCCAGATCATCACGCAACCTGCATGCATTTGTTGTGTGCTCTTGACACGGCTGGCTGACGATGGTCAACGTGAGCGTCCATCAAGGGCGGGATGGGATTTCTTATCAAGTGCTCCAAGCGGTCCCACCCAACCCGCTTGGAGCTCTTGATAAGAATTCCCATCTCGCCCATCTCTCGATGATCACTGGCTGAAATCTCGGCTTTGAGTGCCATCCTCAGCTTTCTATTCGCCAAGGGCATCCCCCCGTTGGTTAACTCTGACTGTTGAAAACCAAGTGAGGAAGTGCGCATTCGCATTCTCGTATTTTGGAAGACGCAAGACCACGCCCAAGTATGAAGGTGCCTAGTGTGAAGCTACCAAGCGGCGCGAGCATCCCGCTGCTCGGGCTCGGCGTCTACAAGAGTGCACCCGGTGCCGAGACGTACGAGGCCGTGCTGTCGGCGCTGCGGCTTGGGTACCGCCTCATTGACACGGCCAAGTTCTACGCCAACGAGGCCGACGTGGGGCGTGCCGTGCGAGACTCGGGCATCCCACGCGAAGAGATTTTCATCATCAGCAAGCTGCACAAGCCGCACTGGGGGTACGACAAGGCTATCGAGGGTACGCTGGAGAGTAACACCGCCATTGGTTGCGGGTACATCGACCTCTTCATGCTGCACCAGCCCTTTGACCCGGAGCGACGCGATGAGACCTGGCGCGCGCTGGAGGATTTGCAGGCCCAGGGCATCCTGCGAGACATTGGCGTCTCTAACTTTGGCGAGGCACATCTTGCCAAGCTGATCAAGACGGCACGCGTCAAGCCAGCGGTGAACCAGATCGAACTGCATCCGTGGCTCACGCGCAACTCGTTGGTGGAATACTGCGAGGCCAATGGCATTTTCCTGCAGGCATTCTCACCATTGGCGCGCGCCAAGAAGCTGGACAACCCCGTGGTCACCGAGATCGCGACAGACGTCAGTGCGACGCCTGCTCAGGTACTGATCGCGTGGGATATTGCGCGAGGCTTCATCACACTGCCCAAGTCGGTGAGTGAAACGCGGCAGAAGGAAAATTTGGAGGCGGTAAATGTGCAGCTCACGCCGGTGCACGTGGAACTGCTGAATGCACTAAACGAGGACTTTTTCTCTGGATCGGATCATGTTGGCAACTCAGCAGTGTAGTAGGTGAGACAGTGTTGGGGTAGAGATTGGGAATACCGTTCCAATGTCCCAACAAGAAAACAAAACGATGCCCCAATAATAATTTGATGTTTCCCTCAAACAATGATAGACTGCTCTCCTCAATGCTATGGTATGGAACAGCCACTAGCAATAAGCACTGAAGTCGGTGCCTGCGCGATCGCAGTGTTCAAACTACTTGACAACCAGTCGTTGTACACAGAATCCTGAATCCTAAATCCTGAATCCTGAGTTGTATGGTTGACACGGGAGTGAGCTCAATGATCTTCGGGGATACGAGCGCCCGTTGAAGCAGATTTTATAACAATGCGTGCCTCCGTTTGCACTATATGCTCTCAGCGGCTCATATCTAAGGACCGAGGTACATACTATACACGCATCAGCTAAATGAATTTCGCAATCATTTCGAGTGATGCAGCCAGCTAATGCGCTGGTACCATGTGGCCGGCATCGAAGACTAATGGCACGGAGAAGTTTTCATACGACCGAACGAGACCGATGTTCTACGTAGAGGTGCACACCTTCATTAGATCCTGGGTAATGCACGAACGCTGTGTGGTACTGCTAAAGCTTGGCTTCCCACTCCATTACATCGCCAATATCCAGGCATCAGTGACTTGCGTCGGTGCCGCCAGCGTACCCGAGCACCCCGTTCCACCATCGACCAGATCTGCGGTGATTCCTCCATAATTCGCGGTGTAATCACCTAGACGCCCCGCGAAGGTCACGTTAACCTCCACACTGGTATCCATAAATCCACGAGACCGTTGACGACGTTGAAGGGGGGGGGGGGGCAACC
>JAADWT010001114.1:0-10996 GCA_023336285.1 Pythium grandisporangium
ATGCCCCAACTGACGCCCCGACTGACGCCCCAACTGACTTCCCCACCGACTTTCCCACGGACTTTCCCACCGAAGTCCCGGTTGATACCTTCGGGGGGCCGACAACGTCAAAGCGCCGTCTCCTTCGTGCCTAAACGGCGAACAGCGTCGACCACGGTCCCGGGGACTCTCTCCCTCACTGTTGTTTCCGTGCTTCCCCCCATCGCGGTTGTGATAGCGTGGGTGGGGGCGTCCAACAATGGTGCTTGCCGCCAGCTCCTTGCTTTTTGCTACTATGTCTGCATCTTTTTAGCTTCCTCCTCGTGCTCCTCGTGCTCATATTGGGCATGCGGTAAGTAAAGGTTATAGCGGTGGTGGTGGAAATGGTAGCGTAGCGTAGCGTTACCACTGCCGCCGTGGCCTGTGTATTCGTTCATTATAAACCTTACTTCATTGTCTTCTCGTGTCACTCTTTCGTTGCGATACGCCTCACTAGGTGAAGTACATAGGCTGCGAGCGAGAATATGAGGCCCTATGATGATCACAACGCCTGATTGCTCACTCTCCCATGCATTATACGATGGCACCAAACAAACAGAGAGGTCATAACTTATCGCTGGTGATATTATACCAATGCACTACCTACCGTCCACTGCACGGCGCATTTCCCTTCGAAAGCCACTGAGGAACATGGGTTCATAGGAATTTCGGGGGCACTCACGCGCTGACTGCTGTGGTCAAACCCATGTGTATGACGTGAGGGCGTCTGTGCGACATGCTGTTAGCCACGGTTGCTCCGATGTGACGCCAGGGGCAAGCATACGAATTCGAATGGATACCAAGTGCTACCCAGACTCAGATCGTGATTAGTGTCAACCAGATCTGAGGTCGGGCATAATCTACAACCAAATAACCTGGATGATGAGGGCCAGGTCGATGGCCATTGGCCATACGACATGTTTTGCTGCATTGGCCATTGGCCCATGCAGCAAAACATGTCGTCTATTGTATTCGGCCGGCAGGCACTATTACCCGTGACTGACGAAATGCGTGCAATTCCAGTGGGTAAATGTGCCCCGCAAAATCGACCAAGATCCCGATCCGTTGGAGTAATTCCCTCGAGATCGTCATAAAACTGGCGTTTTGTGTAGAGCCATGCCTTGTTATTTCACTGGCAACAGAGGGGTCACGATTGCAATTTAGCGTGCGTGGCAGAATGTCTGTGAACTATACAATCGGACGCAACGGGCGCTGTGCAACTGTAATGACCGCCGCGCTCCAATTGCAATACATCGTGTAATTGATTCGCACTGGATCTCAACGATCCAACCGACGGTGCGGCGCTTTCGAGGCGCAAACGGATGGATGAGGAGTGCAATGAGACCGCCTGTTAGCCGAGTTCGCCATTCGTCTCGAATTACCCCTTCTTACTTTCGCACGAAGCCCGCTCGCAGTGTAGTGTACCAGACAAAGCGTACCCGAATCGCGAAGCTCGTCTGAAAAAGATGAGCAGGAGGGCGTCAAACCATCTCGCTTCTGGTTCCATGGTTCCATGGGACTCGTCACCTGCCCTGCATGCAATATGCAATACACTGGTGTACTGATAGCACTGGGTCGTGGGTATACATACATGCACCGTACCTGATAAGAAGTAACCAGCATGCTCTCTCTCTCTTCTTCCAGCGTGGGTGGAGCCAACCAAGACCAAGGTCATCACCTTTGCAGATGCGGTCTGGGCTTTTCTTTACGCTTCCGTTGCTGAGCTGACGCCAAGCGACGGTCTCCAGGCTGTTGGCGGCTGGACTCCAGCCGCCAACAGCCAGGAACATGCTTTTCCACCAATCAAACGAATCCATATCTCTATTTGACCCAATCCGAAGGCTCAGCGAGTTGGAAACTGATGCCGCTGCGCATTTCCAGGGTGCGCTGCCCTCCCATCCCCTCCCATCATCCAGGGAGGGAAGCATCACGGCGGACTGGACTCGGCCGAGTGGGCGGGCGCTGGGCATTCTTCCATCACTCGGCATTTTCGCAGCAAGAGAGAGAGAGAAAGCGAGCGAGAGAGAACGCTCAAGATCGACCCCACCCCAGTGGCCGCCATGTGGGTGTTTGCCGTCGTGTGCTGCGCCATCTGCACGCCCGCGATCCGGGCCATGCTGGAGGCGCTCTTTGCGGAGCTCACGGTCATCTTTGTCAACAGCATGAGCCTCGTGGCCATCGCCGTGTGCGCGGGCTTCATCGGCGCGCTCATGGTGCAGCTCTGTGCGCTGACCGCCGAACAACAACAACAACAACAAGTAAAAGAACCGCGCGTCTCCAAGGTACCGACGGCGCCGCTCATGACCATGACGCGAGCGACGCGTGGTGCGTCATCGACGGGGAAGCGCGCGAATGGCTCGGCCATCTCGGCCTGGCGCTCGCTCATGCTGACGGCGGTGGTGCTTCCGATGGGCGTGACGCTCGCGGCCGAAGCCTCGGGCGAATCGCGTCGATTAACCGACTCGTCGGTGCCCGCCAAGTACAACCTGGCCAACAATGTGACGTCCTACGCGTATCTGCTCTCGGATTTGGAGCGATGCAAATACTCGGGCGGGGATGATTGCCTGAACAACCCCACCAGCATTGCGTCCTTGGGCGAATACAAGCGCGGACCGGGGCAGTGCGCTGCCTTTGACTCGGTCCACGTGAACGTCACGAGCGCCATCGCGGCGCAGCCCAACCGGTACCTGCCGATCGGCGTGATGGAAGCCCACGAAGCTGGCTTTGAGAACCAGTTCTCGCAGTGGTCGGAGGGGAACCAGGCGCAGTTCAAGCTGGATTGCCCCATCTTGTATGAAGAGACGGTAGCCCAGGGCCAGGACTACCTCTGCTGCACGCAGTCGCAGTACGAAGGACTGCAGACGCAGGTGAGCGCCATCCCCGGTCTGTGTACGTCGTGCAAGGAGAACCTGCGCAACGTGTTTTGCCAGATGACGTGCAGCCCGAACAACAGCATGTTTATCGAAGTGGTGCAGGTGCGCCTCATGCCTGGTGACGCTGAGCACGCCGACCAAGTCTACCCAGCCATCGAAGAGCTCAACTACTTTGTGGGCGCGGACTGGATTCGTGACATTTACGACTTTTGCGAGGCCGACGACTCGTTCTCGTTCCTCTGCAGTCCGAGCCAGAACTGTACGGATGGGTATGGCTTGCTGGACTTCATGGGCGAGTACAAGTTTGACAACCTCGGCTCGCCACTGCAGATCAATGTCAAGACCATGGATAACTACCCGCCCAAGGAGCGGAAGGAAATGTTTTGCGAATGTGGAGCAAAGGATGACACGGATTGCTTCACGCCGACCAACGGTCGCCTGCGCACGTGTGTGGATGTATGTGGGTCGCTGTGCGCAGTGTCCGCGGATGATCATCGCTCGTACACGGAGGCGTGCTTTAATGAGTCTCTGGTCGGAACTGGCGGGAACGGTGGGGACTCGACTTCGCCAGCCAGTGATGGCTCGAGTGGCTTTGTTGTGGCCGACGACTGGAAAGAGCTGATGGCGTACATGGCAGCCAACCTGACCCAGTCGGACTTTGGCACGTTGGATATTGTCCTGGCGGTCGTTGGTGGTGTGTTGGCGGCTGTAGTGATTTTGTGTTTCCTGCTGGCATCCTGCCGTCGTCGCAAGTATGCCGCCGCTGGATCGAATGGAATCAACCCTGGTGCAGCAGCGGGTGTCTTTGGCGGGCTCTCGAACCAAGGCGACGAGCGTCGTCTGAGCTGGGTGGATGATGCCATGACGTCAATGCTGAAGAAGTGGGGCTTCTTTGCCGCGTCAGGCAGCCGCCCGTATGCCGTGATCGCGATCGCCATGGTTGTCGTGGTAGCGTGCTCTGTTGGACTGATCAATATTGAGGTTGAGACCGACCCCGTTCGTTTATGGACAGCCGAGTCAAGCCGGCCCTACAAGGAGCGTGACCGGTACGCTGACCTCTTCATGCCGTTCTACCGCACGGAGCAAGTCTTGATGGTTCCTAAGGATGGCGGTATTATCGGTCGCAAGGAATACCTGCGCGAAGCGATCGCTTTGCAAGAAAAGATCGCGGCGGTCACGTATGGGCCCAAGGATGCTGAATACCCTGAGCGTGTGACCCTCGAAGACATTTGTTGGAAGGCCACGGGCACGGCGTGTACCGTAAACTCGATCACGCAATACTTCCAGAACAATTTGGAGCATTTCGACTTTTATGACAAGTATGGCTTGGCGATGGATCACTTTAAGCAGTGTATGTACTCTCCATCGAACGCAGATATTCAGACATGCGCCACGCTCGCAAAGGCGTTGGATGAGGGCGACAAGATCCCAGATGCTATCAATGACTGTCCTTGTCTGTCGGCGTTCGGATCGCCCATGAATTTGTACAATACGTATCTTGGTGGATTCCCTGATAGTGCGGTTGAGGATACGACTCAGTACATCAATTCGAAGGCCTTGGTATCCACTGCACTCGCGTACAATTACTACAATGACGACGACAATAAGCCGGCGGTCCAATGGGAGCGCGAGTTTATCGAGTTGCTGAAGACGCTGAGTGAAGAAAACGACCTGTTTGATTTGTTTTTCCAAGCAGAGACCTCTATCCAAGATGAGATTGAGAAGGAGTCGAGTGGTGACATGCTTCCGGTCATCCTGAGTTACTCGCTCATGATCGTGTACGTGTCGCTAGGGATCAACCGTTGGTCGTTCCGAAAGTCTTTCTTCCAGACGTCGAAGATCTCGGTGGGCTTTCTGGGTGTCGTGTGTATCATGTTTGCCGTGTCTACGACTATCGGTATCTTCATGTGGTGTGGAGTCAAGCTTCAGTTGATTATCATGGAAGTGGTTCCGTTCCTGACTCTTGCGATTGGTGTGGATAACATCTTTCTCATTGTTCATGCCGTGGACGATAAGCAGGAACTTCTTCGTCGTGAACAACCTCGACTGTTTGAAAACCTGGAGGACCCCGCGGTCAGGAAGCACACCACAGCGGTTATCTTGTCTGAGGCTCTGGCCTACATTGGACCCAGCATCTTTATGGCATCGTTTGCCGAGGCGGTGGCGTTTACGTTCGGTTGCATCTCTCCCATGCCCGTGGTGCTTTGGTTTGCGGCGTTTGCGACGGTAGCCGTGATTATCAACCTGGTGTTGCAGATGACGCTTCTTCTTTCAATTATCACGCTCGATAAGCGACGTGAACTGAGCGGGAAATACGACATCCTGTGTTGCATGCGTGCGACCAGTGGGGCGCCCGTAGCCTTGGCCTCGGGAACTCCGCCGGGTATTCCGAATCCGATGACAGATGTAAAAACCCCGGAAGACGGAGCTGCATCAACGTCTCTTGTGGGCGGATCAACCCCGGATGCTGGTACCCACTTATTTGATCGATGCATTGATGCCTACGCAGCGGTGTTGGCGAATACCTTGGTCAAGCTTATTGTGGTGCTGTTCTTCCTGGCATGCACATTGCTCTCCATCCACTCGATCGAGAACATTGACCACGGTCTTCCTCAGGCCGAGTCCATGCCATCGGACTCGTACATGACGTCATACTTTAATGCATTGGACGAATACCTAGCGACCGGTCCGCCCATCTTCTTTGTGGTGGAAGGAGGCTACGGACGCAACCCGCCCACTTTCAACCTCAACGACCAGAGCGTGGGGGCCAAGTTTTGCCGATCCAAGAGCTTTTGTGACAAGTATTCCGTGCCATCCATCGTGGATGCGCTGGGCAACAAATTGAACACAAACATCTCGCACTTTGCGCCTGGAATCACGTATTCGTGGATGGATGATTTCTGGGGCTTCGTGAACCCGGATAGTGAGTGCTGTCGTATTGATCAAAACGATGCATACATCCCAATCGACGCCGAGAACCGCACGTTTACGGCGGAGCGCAAGAAGAACCCTTCGTGTCTGTCGACCCCGGCGCCTCCTGTTCCGGATGAGTCGTTCATGTCTCTGTTTAGCATGTTCTCGACAGCTAGTGCCGGTTCCATGTGCTCATACGGTGGTGGTTCCATCTACCGTGGCCAGTTCAGCGTGGATGATGACCCGATCCCGATCGTGACGAATGATCTGCCACAGGTCGTACTCAACACGCAGGGGTATGGGAAGCATGTTTCAGCTTTTTCGTACATGACGTTCGCTACGGCCAACCCGACGCAGCGCAGCTTTATTGACTCGTACGCACAGGCGCGTCGCGCGGCGCAGTGGATCAGTGACAAGACGGGCGTGGATGTGTGGGCGTACTCGATCACGTTTGTGTTTTTCGACCAGTACTTGACTGTGATTGAGGACACGTACAAGCTCGTGGGGCTGGCGATCGTGGCCATCTTCTTGATCCATGTGGTGTACTTTGGTGGCATTTTCTACCCGCTCGTGGTGACGCTGTCAGTGATCAACATTGTCATCTACGTCATGGGCCTAATGCAGCCCAACGACATCTTGCTCAACGGGTTGTCGATGGTCAACTTGATCATTGCCGCTGGTGTCTCGGTCGAGTTTTGCGGCCACTTTGTGCGTATGTTCGCCAAGGCCCACGGCTCGGGTGACGAGCGCGCGCGGACGGCGCTGCGCAAGGTGCTGACCTCGGTGCTCTTTGGCATCACAATTACCAAGGTCGTTGGTCTCAGCGCGCTCACGCTCGCAGACTCGCGCATTTTCCAGAAGTATTACTTCCGCATGTACATGACCATCGTGGTGTGCGGCGTGCTCACCGGTATGGTACTGCTCCCCGTCGTGCTCAGCATTTGCGTCGACGTGCGTGACCACTACCAGGGTAATACCCATCGCCGCCCTGAGCCCGAGGTCATCGACGATGGCATGGAGAGCCCTGCTTACCGTGGCGCTGCCACTGGCAAGCCGTCGATGGTGTCTGAGTCGACGAGCCGCTCAGCCAGTGACTAGTCTTGCCCGATCATCGCGGGTACGGGCTTTGTTATCGTATGTATACGCAGTTGCACGCCTTGGTGCTGAAGGAAGGCTCCGAGATAAGATTCCTGTATCGTTCACAACAGACTAGGTAGCCAAACAACAGATTTCCAAAGTCAGAAGAGAAGATTAAACAAGGCAAAACCATATTCAAATTCAAATGACCTGAAGTCGTTCGCTTGGTTGCTCCAGACCTATGACTCGTGCGCTGTCAAGCCACGAAACTTTTGGAGTACTAAACCCTGCATCGAAGTACAAAAGTAATGGGTCTTGGGGTCCCCACACTATGGAACTGGAAACCTATTCAAATTTAAAGGCAACGATGAATTCTATCTCCGATTATCTCATGGTTCATCCACGTTCACCGTCACCACTTCTGGAAACTCATGCACGGCATCCAGGAATGAGCCCTGCAGAAACGCAGCTGTGAGCTGACCCACGAGCCGAAGCATATAGCTTGGATGAATAGAACCCGCTGACTTGGCCACACGGTTGATAATGGGCGAGAAGAGCGGCAGATCGCTAAAGTTGTTGTGGCGCGTGCCATGGATCACCATGAGCTTGCTCTCCGCGTGGATCGAGCCGCGCGCATGTTGCCGAACGCGATCCATGTTGATCGTCCATCCGAGGAAATGGTCCGACACGAGATGCAGCACGGGTACGCGATCCCCCATGCCCTCCACCAATGCATCGGCGACTGGTTCCATCCATGCGTCCAACAGCACGGCAGTGCGGAAACAAGTGTCCTCGTGAGCTGCCGTCAGCGCCGTGGCTGCGCCAAACGAGTGACCGACGACGTGCATGTTGCCCGTATCCACGGCACCCAGGATCGGGTCATCGTCGGTTTGGGCGCTCACCGCGGCCACCACGCTTCGCAACTCCTTGACACGGTGCTGCAGCTGGCCGTGACGGAAGCGGAAGCCTTCACCATTAGTGTTGGCCAGCATCTCGGGTGTCAGGTGCTGGTAGAACTGAATCTGATCGTCCTGCTCCCCACGCGCGACACTGGCTGAGCCATCCGTATGGTTCACCACCACCACGATGTAACCCTCACTCGCGAGTTGCTGTGTCACGGCCGAGTAAAGCTCCAGTGAACCAGCAATGCCATGGCTGAAGAGCACAAGCGGCCACTTACCGTCCTCTGATGCAGAGGTGGTGGCAAGGGGGGAACCCTCGAGTGCGGCCAGGCGAGCATTCGATAGATTGTTGAAAAACCATGTGGGCACCTTGCTAAAGTAGCTGAGCCCGCGAGCGAGGTGCTGTCCGTGGTGCAGGTACCGCGCGCGGTGTTTCGCAGCCGCATCCCGGCTCGGGGGAGCCACCGCGGACGGGTAAAACACACGACACTCGACGCCGCCGTAGCGCGCCACATGGCAACCAATAGTCTGGTACGAGCCGTACACGCGCGTGAGGTCGGGGAGAGGGAACAGCACGACCATGACAAGCGCCAGCGCTACACTTGCCGCACTTGCGTACCAGAGCGCCGAACTCCATGAGGTTGCGATCGTATTGGATGCAGCCTGCATAACCAATGCTGCGTAGGCGGGTATGAGTTCACGGCGCCAGCGATGCATGGTCAACAGGATGATGCATATCGCAAAGATGGCTGTGACGGTGCTGCGTGACGGCACCCAGGGGATGGCGTAATCCCGTGCCAGCAGACAGACAGACGCCGATAAAAGCGCATATTCGACCACGCGGAGCACGGTGGTCGGTGTGGGCATGGCTTCTCGTCGATGCGCGGGCGGCTTCGTGGCTAGAATGCTGCGATGGAGGGGGTTAAGGTGGTCGCGCAATCTGGTTGCGATCAAATGGTTGACGTCATTCAGACTGGGCCATTGTCATGACGTACCTTGTTCCACGTAAGTGTGACCAATTACTATGCACACTTGCGTTAAGCTATTACAAACAGATACAATGGAAACTCTTTTGGGGCATGTAGTAGGCAGCCGGACCCATGTGCCACATCGTGTTGTGGGCCGCAATCTGGAACGGTGACAGAATTGTGGCGGTCATGCTCTACATGTATTTCGTGGCAAATTGTGCATGAGAAACCGGAATCGGCGCAATAATGGATGCCAAAAGACATGGTGCCGCGCGCGTGATTGTGCACCTGGACCTTGACTGCTTCTACGCGCAGGTGGAGCACCGTCGACTGAAGATCCCACAGGAGGAACCGCTTGCGGTGCAGCAATGGGGTGCTCTTCTTGCCATCAACTATCCTGCCCGCAAGCTCGGCATAGGAAGAGGTGCGAATGGCCGTCAAACGGCTCGGAAAGATGTGCTGACATGCTCATAAACATTGCACTGCATGGCGATTCTGAGATTTCAAAATGCTTTTGGTGCAGGCGATAATGTTACAGACGCTCGAAAGAAGTGCCCTACAATCCATTTGGTGAGTAGCCGACCGTTGTGATCTTGGCAAATCGATTGCTCAAAAAAATATTGATCCTGACTGATAGATACTGGATAGCCGCATGTAGAAACGATGGGAGAGAATCGCAAACCAGGAAGCGCTTATGATCGGTCTCATCAAAAGGCCATCCTGCGGCGCTACCGTGTGGCCAGCAAGGAGATCTTTGAGATCCTCGGTCGATTCGCGCCTCTGTGCTATCGAGGCAGCATTGACGAAGCCTACTTGGATGTGACTGCGCAAGTCAACGCGCGAATGCGTAATATGGTGGGGGAACTCTGTACGATCTGGTCTATCTGTAGTGAATTAAACCCTTGTGGACTAATTAGAGTGCTATCTCGGAACGTGTAGGACGTATTGTCCTCGGACTTTTGTCGAGATCCTATTCATCAAGACACCAAGGTCGTGGGCATTCACGCCCTCGACGATGTGGGCAAGAATATCGAGCTAGATACCTTCACAGGTTTCCCATTGACCGAAGTGGAGCGCTTACTGTGTGTGGGTGCTTCATTCGCTCGAGAAATCCGGCAGACGATCATGGATGAATTGGGATTTACCTGCTCAGTGGGTGTTGCCACCAATAAGCTGCTTGCCAAGCTTGCCTCTCCTCTCAACAAGCCGAATGGCCAGGTGGTAAGAGCGACCGCGACCGCATGGCATGGCATGCGCATATTTCGGGGCTAATGGGTGTCTACTGTGTGGGCTTTGATGGTGGTACGCGTAGATCCTGGCTCCTCGATTTTTGACACCTTTCATGCAGCACTTCCCGCTGCGTAAAGTGCAGGGTTTTGGTGGTAAACTGGGCCGCCAGTTGATTGATTTGTACCACCAACTAAAGGGAGAGGCCACGAGCACGGCAGTTCTGCAGGCCCCAGCTTCTGCAGGCGAGGCCACGACGGAAGAAAAACCACCAGTGACAATGAGTGCATTTATGGAGACATGCAGTCTAGATACCCTTGTGAAACACTTTGGGCGCGAAACCGCGATATATATCCAAGGGATCTGTATTGGTGATGATGGTGATGCACCTGTGGAAAGCGGGAAGGCCGACATCAAATCATTTATGGCTGCTAAACAGTACGATGAAAAATCTCGACTGGAGAACGTTGAGCAGATGCTATACTGGCTGCCGATTCTCGCTGAAGAAGTTATCGAGCGGTGTGAAGAAGAGAAAGCTGAAAACAAGCGGTTCCCCTGCAGCGCGACTGTCAATTTCACCCGCGTTGGTGACAAGACCAAGTCGCGCTGTTTCCCAATCGCATTGGATGCCACGATTGAGTCTGTGGTGAAGGCGGCCATGTCATCATTGCAGCGAGACTTCGAAAAAATGTTCCCATGCTCCAGTATGTCGATTTCCGTGAAAGAATTCATGTCTGTTGACAGCAGAATCGCCAGCATTTCTACCTTCTTCGTCAAACCATCAAGTGATGCCACCACCGACCATAGATTTTTTCAAGAAGTAGATCGCCCCGTTGCCGTCACCTCCAACGCAGTTAGGGTATCTTCTTCGCCATCCAAGAAGCGCAAGATTACCGCCTTCTTCGGAACTGCGATGCATACAGACGATTCAATTTCGAACATTGACACCGAGTCGTCTGAGATGCGTAAGGAGGATTTGGAAGCAGAGGACAAGACCTTCTTCTGTGAGAAGTGCGAC
>JAADWT010001115.1:0-10995 GCA_023336285.1 Pythium grandisporangium
AGAGGGGGAATTTGGGGGGAGGGGGATGAGCGTGGCCGTTCGCTGTGGTGGACAGAGCGAGGGATGTGGAGCTGGAAGGGGGGACGTTGTGGTACTGGTGGGGATGCTGGGGCGGGGGAGGGGAGGAGGCGGTGGGTCGGGGTGGTTGGGGCAGGAGGATGGTTGCAAAGGCGAATGGGACCGCGCTCATTGAACGTGTGGAGTGACGTGATCTGTCCGGAAGTGATGGATGATGGACTGACGAGCTTGTTGTGTCGTGCGCGTGTAACGACTGACTGGGTTTAGGAATTGCAAGCGGCGCTGATCGCTGGTGTGGACGGCGATGACCAGCAGGTGCGTGAAGACGATCCCCTAGGGCAGCTCGGTTCAAGCTGGCCAATGCTGACCGAATGGCTACATTTTTGAATTTTGATTTTTTTGTTTTCTTCGGTGGCGTGTGCTGGCGCTGTTAGCTCATGCTGCTGGCTGAGTTGCATTTCAAGCTTGCGCGGGAGCAAAGTAACTTGAAAATGGACAAAATGTGCGTGTACTCGTGTGATGGCGCGGGTGGTGGCTGGTGGGACTGCTGTGGGGTGGTGGTATTCATCCGTTTCAATCTGCATTTCGTGACGTTTTCTTTCTTGACAGGCTTCAGGATTGGGAAAAGACTGTGGCACGCAAAGTGGGGGAGCACTGGCGACTCGAGTTTGACGAGAATCCGTTTGAAGGAGGAGCGTCCTATGGTGATCTCTCCCACATGCAGCGCGTACGTTCTTTGCAAAACGTGCTCAATGACTGCACTGGGTTTGGTTGCGTGCGATTTCCCATTGCATTGGCAATCAGCGTCAGTGGTGCGTGAATGAATTCTGACGGTGAATGCGTGGGCCGCGGCGTGTACTGTAGGTTCAAGTGCTGAACGCGCTATGTCACTGGAAGCTGGAGAGTTCTTCCGAATTGCACAACCACTTGGTGGCGGTACTTAAGGAAAATGATACGAATGCAATGGCAACTCTGGTAGGTAACAACCCAGCCGTGTGAAACTGAATCTGCTATTCCATCCACATGGCTGATGGTAGGATGGATGTCAATTGTACACGTATTTGTAGCGAGCAGACCCAATTGGGTATGATGACGCAGGTGTCGTGTACTGGTACTTCGACGACGGTTGCTGGGTGTACGCGGAAGACCGAGCGGCATGGCAATTGGAAAGGTATGCAATGCGACATGGTGACCACTACTGTGGTCGTTGCTATGCAATTTCGCGACTGATTGTATTCTCGATGTTATCGTGTGTAGTATTCGCACATACACTGTCGAATATGCAGATGCAAAACGGATACGTTTGTCGCTCAATTTCATTGATGGTGCGATAACAAACGAACAATCTATGGAGGAGAATGTTGTTTCGAAAATTGAGTCAGCTGGAAACGATGATGCAAAGGTTTCAGCAGATATCAGCACAAGCGGTGGAAAGATGAACATTATGATGCTAGTGAACGGTGACATGGGCACAGGTAGTCCATCAATGGACGAAGCAAAGCAACAAGAAGCGACTATGACACCACCAGTGACGAACAATGGGGACACATCTAAAGCCACCGTGGATCCTACCGCTGTTAAAGTGGAACCCCAAAGCGACATGAAGAAGGAACCTCGAAAAATGGATATTCACATGTTGTGCGGGGATTCACCTGGAACCAGTGAAGAGGAAATTCGTCCGAAGCAAGAACCGTCGAAGGTTGAGAATCTTGGTGATTCTGTCGTGAATGCCGAAGATGAATGTGCTACACACGATGGTCTCGCTGAAAACGCTGAGGTGGTGCCCGATGTGAAGCTGCTAAAGCAGGAGACCGTAATAATCTCCGGAACTGAATCACCTGGGACTACTGCATCGGATACGATTCACAACGGAGTAGTGTCGGTGAAAGAAAGCGCGGATGAGAATGGTGATGACAAGCCCCATAAAAACAAGGATGCGAGGCCAACTGTATCATTTGAGTCAAATACGACATTGCTTCACCAAAGTAAGAAGAAGCGACCATTGGAATTGGTCGGTCAAGAAGAGCGCGGTGGGACCGAAAGCGGTGACAAGACACGGTCACCAAATCAAGAACAGAAAAAAATTCGACTGGTTGCGCCTACAGAAGCAGAGGTTGCGGTGAAACGCAACGGAGGTGAAGCATCTGATACCATAAAGAGCAAGACTGACGTAGCTGCAAATGAAGCATCGACGGATGTTGCTACTGTACCGACGACAAATGGTGATAATGGTGACCCCAAGTCAGAGAGCAGCCTTGCAATGGTTAATGGAATTTCCGTTCTTGTCACCGCTGAAGAGAACTATGACGTCTTGTGCCAAGCATGCAATAGATCGTACGATATGCGCTATTTGGATCCGCCCCTGGAGAAGCGTCCTTCGGGCGACTGGCGTTGTTTTGAGTGCCTCGTTAATGATGCACGGGGATGGCCACGAAGGCGGCCATTGTCCCGCAGGCGGTCATCATCAGCGGTGGATACTGCAGCGGGGCCCGAAAAATCGATAGCCTCGAAGTCTCCAAAATCAAGGAAGCGTTCATCATCCTCCATTTCGACATCAAATGCATCTAAAACGTCATCTTCGAAGCGAACGTCATCCCGGGCGAGCAGCGGTGGCAGCCGATCCAGCTCGAGGCACAAGAAAGGCTCCGGTGGTAATAGCCATAGTCACGGTAGCAGCAGCAAAAAATCGTCTTCTTCGAGGAAGAGCAAGAAAAAGAAATCCTCCTCTTCCTCATCCTCCCGCAGACATAGTAGCAGCACCAGTGGGAGCAGCCGTCATCATCACCACCACCAGCATCGAGAATCGTATGCACACTTACTACAAGTGTATCATGGACGCAAACGAGATCGTGTGGCAATTGAAAATGAACGATTGTCGTATGGATCATACGGCTATCATGAGTCAGTTCCACTGGAAGGCCCCACAGGGTGGCGAGTTGTGAGTTCATCAGTTGAGACTCTACGTGAGTTGGTGGAGACTCTTCTCAATGGGTCACTGGAACAAGAGCGGTACGTTACCTCGCCTTTTGTGGATACGGTTCGATGAAGCTAGGCGAGGAAAGTACTATAGCTAACAGGCGTGTTCTTTTTTTTAACTCCAGATTGCGTAGTCGACTGATCTTGATCTTAAAGCACCAAGAAAAACAGGAAGAACAGAGGGCACGGAAGCGCGCTCTCATGTGGCAGGCATTGCCTCGGCGACAATCGTCTCGCGTTGCAATCGGGCGAATAAAATACCAAACAGCAGGCTCAGGAGGCGGTGAAGATTCAGATGTACGTAGTAAGCAGTAGTCGTACGATTATTTGACGTGGGCTATTCTGATTTTGGACCTTTTTATTGTCCGATTATTACAGCATTCTGACGATGAAAGAACAGCTAGCCGAAGTGACTCGAAACGTGCGACTCGCTCTGCGCCAGGGCATGGGAGCGATGGTGGTGGTCAGGGTCGGCAGCAGCTTGCATCGGAACGGTATGATCTTTTTTTTTCATTTCTTTCGAAGCCGTCATTGTGTGGTGCCATTCCTAACGGCCGTCACAAACCTTATGCGGTTGATACAGAGAGTCACGAGCCCGACGCAGGCAGATCATTCCTCCAATAAACGAAGATGATTCAGAAGATGAGAAATCTGACGATGAAATGGAAAAACCTTCCTCACCACCCAGTGTCAAGGGTTGGATAGATTGGTCACAGATGGCGGTACGTTCAGTATGACCACAGATCGGATATTTGAACCCCGCATTTGTGTGTTTCTCGCTGGTGGCATGTGGAGCTGATTCTTATGGTATGATATGCTTGGGTATGCAGAAGGAAAAACGGTTAACTACCGTATGCCGCGCAGCCATTAATCGGCTACTTGAAGAAGAAATGTCGGTGCGTACAACGTTGCTCCCTTTTGTACATTGTACTTTATATGCCAGTCAGTCATTCGTGAGAATTACTCATGGTTACGGTCTGACATATTTTCAATTGTAGAACTTATTTGCACGCCCGGTGGACCCCGTCGAAGACGATTGCCCGGATTACTTAACAGTAATTGAGCATCCGATCGATTTGGGAACGATCCGAGAGCGTTTGGATACGAGCTTTTATGGGGTACGTTTGTGTGTGCTCTTGTCAATGTTATTGGACATTGAGTTGCTGACGATCTAAATGGGGCAGACTTGGGAGGTATTCAAGGCCGACGTCAATCGTGTTTGGAAAAACTGTCGGGCATACAACTCTGCGGACACGGTTGTTGTTCACTACGCGAACCTTTTGGACAAAATGTTCAACACTATGCGCAAGGAGGCAGAGCGGAAAGGTATTCGCAAAACCTCCGATTCTACAGTGTACGATACCACTGATTGGCATGACCCTACTGGAGATGACGTGGCCAATGACGTAAGTTCAGACGGCGGAAGCGATGCAGATTGGTCAAACATCAAATCATCGAAGCCAGGTGCAGGAAGTGACTCGTCAGCAAGTGAGCATTCAAGTGAAGACGAATCGGACGATGATGCTGGCAATAGCAGTGGTGGCAGCAGTGACGATATGCGCGCTCGTCGTGGGAAAAGGAGAACACGCCAAAATCCGCGGTCTACACCCCGACGAGGATCTCAGTCAAACAATAACTCGTCTACCCGCAAGAGCTCCCGACGAGTTGGTAGCACTCGCAGTAATCGCCGTCGTGTATCGGATGACGAGAGTATTGCGGACTCAGATGCCGATAGTGAATCGGAAGACACGTGGGATTCGGATGGTTCAACCGAGCCTTCACGAACTCGCGGAAGCAAGCGTGTTACTGCGCCTGTGGCTCCACCACCGCCACCGTCTACGGATCCACCCCCACCTCCGCCAACGTCCCTGCCACCTCGGGAACCGTCACGGGGTAATCGAAATCGAAATGTCATTCGTTCCAGCGATTCATCGAGTTCAGAAGAGAGCGATGCTGAATCATCGTCTGATGATGACGACCACGAAGCCGAGGGTGTTGATGACGACCTAGACGCCAAAAGTCTACCGGCGGTATCTTCTCGCGCCAGCTCCATAGTGGAACCTCCGAGCAATGATGGGCAGGAGAAGCCGGCACTAGCGTCCATCGTAGTTCCTCCTCCCCAATCGCCTCCCCCAGTGTCAATCGCTGAGACGGTGACCCCCACTTCCCATCGGCGAAAGCGCTCAGCGCCGTCCGGTGGCCTTCTGAGTCCCTCACTTTTGAACCCGTACCAATCACCAGGTGGTTCCTCATCGTCCTCCTACTTTTCCTCGTCGGAAAGTGACTCGAGCGGAGGGCAGGGCGGCGGCGATGATAGTGACAGTGATTAGAGCGTTGTTTCTACAGACGCGTTCACAGAGATAATATCATACGCCTCAACAAAATCCATGTTGTTTTGGTAGCCTATTTTGCCAGCATTAATTTTGTTAAGTGTAGCGATCGATGTTTGGTTGATTGTGTTTCTTCTGGCGGTGGATTGCAGGGTACTACAGTATGAAGCACGGGTTCGTTGTTTATTGTTTACTGCCACATTACGAGTACTGCAGTAGCGCGTTCCCATACACGTGAATCTAGCGGCGAGGTGCATGGAATGACCAACAACCTTGGCTACGATGATCTCACCAGAGAAACAGCGCGTAAAGCAGCACGAGGAACGCTGACAAGAACTGGAGGTTGGGCTTGCTAGCCAAAAAACGCAGGTTAAATCGAAAGACACTGGTCATATCGGTCGCGGCATCCACGCCTAGGTTGTCCACAAACCGTTTGCCCTGGTACGGATTCTCCAGCCCCAACTGATCGTTAAGCCACGTGGACACGCGGAACGAGAGCCGCACAAGGAAAGGCACCTCAAACGTGCAAATGGGCCGCAGCATCGGGTCTCCGAGGTATTCCGCGTCATCTGGTGAGCAGAGTCGTAGTCCACGTCGCAGTTGAGCAACGCCCTCGGGAGTAAGCAAGTACGGGAACGTACGTAACCGACTCGGTTCCATGGGTTCATTCGAGGATGACGATTGCAACGACCGTGAGTGGACCGTGGAGGCCACGTAGGCATCCGAGATCTCAAACACGCGCCGCAATTGGCGGCTCAGGCGGTGCACGCGCTCAAAAGCAGTTTCCCCCGAGGGTCGAACCCACGTGGCCGTCGTTGAACCGGACCCAGCTGCCCCCGCGGTGGACGAAGAAGATGAGATCGGTCGCGCTCGCACGTCGGCACCACCAGCAAATCCGGAATCCGTCCATAGTTTATCAAAGACCCGTTCAGCATCACGGTGGTAGCAGCCATGCAGGGGTACACCCACACCGTCAAACCCAAGGGCCTTGCAATAAAACGTCACGATCTGACCCTGCGCGGCACTGAGTCCGTGGCTTCTATCCGAGGCACTGGGGGGAGCCCCCGACAGGGGCGTTGCCGCCATATGCACACCCGAGGCTCTGGGTTGTCGAGCATGCCGTGACGCCGAGGTCCCCGTAGGGATCGCGTAGGGCTGGTTCTTATCCAAAAACTCGGCCGCATCCTGGAGAACGGCCAAGAGCTCGGGCGTGAACACGCTCAGTACACGATCCATGATGGCCAGTGCCCGCTCATCACCGCCCGTGAAATCCAGTTCCTTGGCGCGTTCAATAAATGCACCCAGCAAGGTGGTGTAAAAGTGATAATTGGCCAGCACGAATGGCTCCCACGTTGCGGAATAGGTCATCTTCTCGGTTGATACTGAAGACTCCATGCGACTCGGTTTCCCAGCCCACCGGTGGCAATGCCACGGCTGAATGTAGGCCAACCAGACATCCACGATCGCGTAGAACGCCGTGGGGGACAACCCAATGGGCGCGCGAGAGAACACAAGCCGTAGAAAGTCATACAGTGGGCGACGCAGGACGGCCACGCTGGGCGTGAGGAACCCATCGCCACTGCCCACCACATACGTGCTGCTATGCATCGATGATGGTAGACCCCTGGACCGTGACGACGTCGCGGCCGTGGCGCCAGCGACCGAGTTGCTAGCTGCTTCCATGCCAGCCGGGTAAAACGAATCCGAGAGAAGGTGAAGGATGGTCAAGACCAGCGACGACAAGAGATCATCCGATGGTGCCATGTAGGCCGTCTGGGTGTGCACGGTCGCGAACGGACTCGTGAGTCGCGGTTGCAGGCGATACATGGCATTGGCCTCGTACTGGGTCGCTGCACCCGTGGCCTGCACGTCCTCGGAGAAGACGATAAGGTTTTGCCGCAGCCAAAACTCGATCAGGATATGCAAAAAGAGGTTGGCGTGCTGCAGGATCTTGCCATGGAAGCGGCTCTGCACGGCGCGCGATGAATCCGGGAAGAACACGGTGAGGTACTGCAGAAGCAGCACGTTGTAGGGATCACCGCGTGTGAGCGCATCCATGCCCTCAACGAAGAACGAGCGCCACGAGTAGTCGGCCCGGCGCTTGGGCCTGGCCGCGAACGTGCCCGAGAGCGAGCCCATGAGCGAGGAGGCACGGGCGATGCCATCAGCGCCCACCGTGCCAGCGGCAGCGGCAGCACCCCCCACGGAAGCCAGAGATGGAGACGACGACGATGAGACTGACGCCGACGAGGGTACTGTGGGCGTAGAGGCGACGGGCGTCGTGGGCTCACTGGAAATCGAGCTCGGTTGGTGCGTGGCCATGGCTGGGTGCCGCAAAAAGTAAAAGAGGTAGAGCTCCTTGATCGAGACAAGGAGGACAGGGTGGCGCGGGTCCAGGCGCTGCTTGGTGATGGGCTTTTGCAGCAATTGCGTAAAAAGCACCGACGTGTAGGCCGAGCGACTCATGAGCGAGAGCTTGGATTGCTCCGGCAGCATGTCCAGCTCGAGCTTAAACTCCACGGGATGCACCATCTTGAACAGGAACTGGAACATGGAGCCAGTCTCGTCGTCATGCTGGAAGCCCAAGAAGCGCACCAGTGAACGCCCACTGGCCGTAAGACTGGCCACGTGGCTCGCCAGTCGCCGCTCCACCTCCTGTTCGAAGCTGAGCGTGGGGCCACGCGGAGTGCTTCCAGCAGAGGCAGCAGCGGATGCCGATGAAGACGAGGCCGAGGACGAGCTGGCGGCCCCGCTCAAGCCCGTGCTGTAGTCCAGCCAGCCACCGTGCTGCTGCCTCGACACGTCGTCGTTGCCCACCACGCGGTCCAGGATCTGATTAAAGCGCTCGTAAAACTTACGCTTGATCTGCGCAGACTGCTGCTTGCTGGTCATGCCCAATGCGCTGGACTGCACCTCAGTGGCCAGGTAGCGGCGCAGCGCGTCCACCGCCGCGGGCACGTCGTAGCTGGCCAGCAGGCGCGCAAAGTCCTCATCCGTGTCGAGGCTCAGCGCGCGCAGCTCCGTCCCCGTGGACGAGCCCTGGCGCTGTAGTGAGGGCCTGCTGGGAAGCTCATTCCCGCCTGTACTGGGTCCTATGCCTGTGCCAGTACCTGTGCTTGTACTCGCGCCCGTGCGTGTGCCCATATTCATCGCACTGCTGCCGAGGCTTGACGAACTCATCTACTTGGCCCACGCTGCCGATCCTCTGAGGATTCCTCGGTCGCTGCCATTTGTTTGGACTTGGTGTACGCATACACCAATCGCCGCGCGATATTTGAATCTGAATAGCGTCCCGGATAAGTGCACCCTCGGTATTACAATCAGTTCACTTTTACCTCTACGCCCTTCCATAACTAATAGAAACGCATGAACTGTGGAAGAGAGGCCAGTATACAAGCGCCCTCAGTACATACAGCACACATGGATTCACTCTTTTCATTCGATCCATGGATGCGGTGGATATGCATCGTTTTGCAGACCAAAGGCCCCGTATCTCCACCATGCGATCCGCTCGCTCTGCATGCACCACCACGCGCGCCCAGCGCGATACAATGCATCAATGCACCAGCAAGATCGACCACGCGTCTGTGTCGCGTCGCTGGTGGGGCCAGGGTAATGGTGGCGGCTCCGCTAGACCGTTCAGAGCCTCCACGTTCCTGTCCATCATCGCGCTCACGGTGCTGCCCGCCATGCTAGCCGCAGTAGCAGCCACCTCACCCACCTCCTCATTCACGCCCGCCCGCATCACCAACCTGCAGGAGTTCCTGCCGCACGCCGTGGTGGAGATCCTCTTCCCGCCGCATCAGTTCCTGCTCATGACCACGGACCTCGAGATCGAGATCGCGCTGCGCACCGAACTCTTGCAGACCGAGGTCGCGGCCTCCCAGATCTGCCTCAGCCTCACGGCTGTGCATGCACCCAGCGACGTAGACCTGCGTGGGGGCAAGAGCGGCGTGGCGCAGACCTGCTTCCACCAGTCAGCGGAGAACTACACGACGTACCATGTCTCGGGCCTCGCTCCGGGTGTCTCGTATGCCGTCACGGTCGGACTCATGAACCGTGGCGAGGTCGTGGGTGTCTCCATGCGTACGTTTGAAGTGGCGTCTTTGCTGGCCAAGGTGACCAGCGCACCGCTTACGCGTGAGAGCGAGGCAAGCGAAATCGGCGGTATTGGTGGAGCTGCGGCACATGCTGATGGTTCGATGGCGGGCAGTGAGCCGCGCATGATCCGGCTCGGCGTTGGTGAGGCTATGGTGGCGGCACTGCAGTACCACCAGAATGGGGAACGTACGAACGCCATGGGTATTTATCGACTGGTGTTGGACATGTTTCCGGAGCATGGAGAGGCCACGCATCTCTTGGGGCTCGCGCTCATGGAGGAGGGCGACGTCTATGATGCGCTACCCTTGCTGGAACGAGCGGTGGCAAGCAATCGCAGTGAGCCGACGTTTCATCACTCGCTGGGCCGATGTCATCAGGCCATGGGCTATATTCGAGATGCCGCGACGCACTACCAGCATGCGCTGACGCTGGACCCAGGGTTCCTCCAGGCCAAAGTGCATTTCGGTGATGTCCGCCAGATGCTCGGTCAATGGCGCGAAGCCATGCATGAATACCGCCGCGTGGTGGAGACCTTGAATGATGTGGCTGGAATGGACCACACACAGCGGCGTGCGCATGAAGACCTGGTGACGCTGGCGCTCGTACGCCTCTGCCCCCTCGTGCGGATCGCGGACGGGTGGCGTGATGCTGAGCGGTGTATGTCTGAGGCAAGCGCGCGGTGGCCACAGGACCCGCGCTTCTACAACCTGCGCGGTCACTTATTGCATCTGGTCGGGAACTTGGAGAGGGCGATGCATGAATATGAAGAGGCTGCACGGCTTGGATCCATCGAAGGAATGGTAAGGAAGACGCCATGGTTGCGTGAATGAAAGGGACTACGCGGACACAGAGGAAATTAATGGATTGGGCTTGTTCATGATATGGTAGGAAAATCTGGCGGGGATACTGGAGGCGCTTGGTGAGAGTGACGCAAGCATCCGGCAATACGATGTGGTATGAAAAGAACTTATCTACTGGAGCTGGTAGTTTGCGTTTTTCTTTGTTTCCCGGGCTGCAATCATTGATAGTTGTTGATTTGTTGCAGGCTCTGTCGCTCATGGACGAAGATGACAAGTCCACATATAATCGTGTATCCATCATGCGTGCGATGGTGTTGCCACGCATTCTACCTGGTAGTCAGGAGATGATCGATGACATTCGCGACCGCTTTCATATGCACGTCGAGAGCATCCTTGAAAATTGTACGTGATCGCACTATTTTTTTTTGAAAGCGTACCAACTTGCCTTCATAATTGACTCTGGACTGATTGGTTTATTCTTCTGGCTGCGGCGCTGAGGGGGACAGTGGAACGTCCGTTGACTCGAATTGATATCGATCCGACGCACATTTCCTTTTCCTCGTCAATCACGCTTCATGGCCACAACCGCAATAATCGCGAGCTTAAGGCCATGCTCGGACGCATGTACCACGGACTGTTTATCAAGCATAATCTCGTTCGGGAAGCCCCATTGTCAAGCGTGGGGATCGTGCCTGAGGGATACCACCATATCCAACACGGCTCCAAGGAGTTCCCACAGGTGAGGCACTTCATGATGCAATATATATTGG
>JAADWT010001117.1:0-10961 GCA_023336285.1 Pythium grandisporangium
CCCTCCCCCCCCCCCCCTCGTGACTAGCACACGCCCGTGGCCACGTGGATTCCGTGCAGGAGCTGCAACGCGATCTCACGCACGAGGATCATCGTGTTCTCGTCCTGCGCCAGGCGATAGACCACCGGGTGCAGGTTGAACTCGATCACAAACTGCCGCTTGGCCACGTGCCGGTCAAACACGCACTGCAGCATCTTGAGCAGGTTCTTGCGCACCAGCGCCTTGGGTAACAACCGCAGGCGCGTCAGGAGCTCGTTGACAAAGAGCGCACTGCATCCTAGTGCCTGGTTTAGACCGGGGGAGCGTGTCATCATCTCGAGCAATGGCTCCAGTAAATGCTCTAGCTCCGTGTCCTGCGCCGCACAAAAGCAGGTCACGACGCGAAGCACATTGACTGGGACCAGGAGCACACCTTCGATGCGTTGTGGGTTGGCGGCCCGCAGCCCACTCAGTGACTTGACGGCATCGGCCTGCCAATACTTATCGCCGAGTAACTCGAGGAAGAGGTTCACGCCGTCATTTGCTGCCAACTGCGCACGAGCCACGTCGGAGGCGTGGGCGAGATCGCACAGGAGAGGCAGCGCAAACTGTTTGAGCGGACTATTGTTGCGCACGACACGGACCAGGGAACCAACCACGCCCGCGCGAGCGGCGTGGGTCTGACGGCCCCGGTTGAGACGGCACAGGTAGAACATGGACTGCAGCGCAATATTCTCCATTTCGCGCGACTTGAGCTGCTGTGGAGGCTGAGCCTCCAGCATGTGCTCGTCCAGGAGCTTGACCACCGTGGGGATCGCACCAGCGCGGTCCAATCGGTCCAGCGTCGACGGATTCATACTCAAGTTGCGAACACACTTCAGTAGGGCAACATTCGCTGCCACCGATGCCTTCGTGTGACGCACACTGTGCCAGTACTGGTCACGCAGCAGGATACTATCACCGGTGACGGTCGCCGGCCGTGGATACAGCGCATACAGGATGCCGCCCAAGACATTCGCGTCGCACATGTGCTCTTGTACAACAAAATCGCCCTGGGAAAACACCAGCAACACGTCACACATGCGCTGCAGCTCATCAATCGACCAGGGCTGCCTTCGGAACGTGGATTGCCCCTCCACAGCGTCACTGGGGGCAGCTTGGTCATCTTGCTCATCCAGAGCACCACCATGGTCCTGCTGGTCCTCGTCCTCGTCCTGGTCCCAGTCAAGCTCCGCATCGTCATTATCGTTGTCTACAGTGATGGAGCCACGTGTCCTCTTCTTCTCTTCATCGGTGTCAGTGTGATCGTCCTGTAATGGCCGCAACAACACTTGCAGAATCGCATTAAATACGGCGATAAACTTGCGTAGCAAACCGGCCTTGACGAATAAGCGGCAGATATCGTTCTTCGGAATTGTTGGGAGCGCAAACACGTTGAAGATTCCTTCCAGCGCGATCCGCAGCAACTCCTTCTGGTCGTCGATCGGTGCATCACGGTCCAGCGTCAGGAAATCCACGAGCACTGGGAGACCGCCACATGCAATGAAAATCTGCAGCGTCAGAGAGCTAGTCTTGCAGCTCTGGCGCACAAACTTGGCTACTTCCAGGCGGACATCGGCCGAGAAGTCATGCATTGAGGCTCGACTGGAACACGTCATGAAGCGGTGCGCAGTCGTCATGGCGTGCTGTTTGGTCAAGCGAATGACTACTGGCACAAGACCAACAAGCGCCAAATTTTCCTGAAACTTTTGGTTGTCTTGAACGATCTAGAGTGCATTCATTCACCGAGCGATCATCACGATCGTCAAATTCGATTCAAAACGATTTACAGGCAAGAGCAATCGAGCAAACGAAGTCCTTACCATGTTGACGACGCGTAGCACACCGCAAAGAACGTCTAGTTTCTTCGTCTCTAGCGCTTCCATGATATTCGGTACAACACCTGGCTGGGACATCAAATCCCTCCGCAGATTGGGGTGCATTTCAAAGTGTTCTTGCTATTGTCGAGACCACACTCGACGTACATGTTAGCCGACTGATGACATTGAGACCGTATTGACAAGGACAGAAAGATGGAACGTACCAGGCTTGCACACGCGTCCAAGATGACTTGGTCGTCCCTGCTCGGATCAAGCAGCGCCAGCAGCTCTACCGTGCGCACCATTGCCTTCTGGTTATTATCTCGAATACTGGAATACTCGAAATCGAACTCGTCTTCAAACAGATTATCCTGCCCATCATCAAACGAGCGCATGCGTCGATGCAGCAACTTTTGGGTGATACCGTTTCGTCTCGTAAAAGCGGAATCGTCATCGTCATCATCGTCGTCGTCATCGAGAAAGTCGCCATCATCATCGTCATCAGCAATCTCCCTAAAACGGTCTAGCATATTGCCGTTTTCGTCGATCTTTTGTTGCTGTTGTTGTTGCCTAGCGGCGGCGACTTCCAGCAACCGATCCACGTCCACGTCATCCAGTTCCAGGTCGTCATCCAAGTCATCTTCGCGGAAAGATTTCAGTTTGGATAAGCGCTTTTCAACAGGCAGCAACGACGACGGTCCACTCCAGTCGTCACTTGTGGAACGATCCATGCGACTCGGTTTCTTCCCCCTGTTCTGCTGATCTGTGTTCGTGACCGTGACTGCTTCGCGGTCTTCGCTTTCCCACAGATCGTCACTGAGAAGCGTGTGTGCATCCTCCTTGCTGAGTTGAAAGACAGGTTTCTGCTCAGTCGGTGGTATTGATCGCTGTGAACTGGAAACGGGCACATTCTCACTACCCATTCCAAGAGATAGCGGAGCCGCCAGCTCCACATCCACGCCAAACTCGTCATCCCAATCCTCCTCCCCCTCTTCTTCCTCGCTTTCTTTAGTGCCCTTGTCCTCTGCTTGAACGGAATCAACTTCTGCTCCTCCAGAAGTCGCATTGCTGTGCATGGAGCCTCGCGAGGAGGAGGCTGGGCCAGTCGTCTGCTGGTCCTTGGTGTACAACTTGATCGTGTTGAGCACGGCATCGCGGTCATTAGTCGAGGTCACGTGCTTTGTGATTTGCTGGGTGCTTTGCACTACCTTGTTTCTCGGGATTTGAGCGATCCAGGGATGTGCCAGCAATTCTTCAGCCGAGCTGCGTAGTCGTGGCTCCTTCATGAAGCATTTCATGATGAAATCGTGCAGCACCTGAGCATCAAATGAGAATCAGACAAGCAAAAAGCCGAATCACACAGACATGAGGATCTCGTTCCCGTGGCATTTCGGAACGTTGTTTTGGTAGTTCTTCCGTACCAACAAGCAAATTCAAAATCGTACCGGTGAGATTCGCTCGGGTAGTGGCGGGTGATCGTCCTGCACGATGCGAAAGAGAGCTGCCATGGGTGCCAAGTCAAAGTACGGCGGCTTGGTGGATAACAGCTCGATGATGGTGCAGCCGACGCTCCAGATATCGGACGCAAACGACCAGCCGGCCATCTCGATCACCTCTGGCGCCACTGCATCGCATAGCAGAGCCACAAACCACAGATAATACCATCGACCGTGAGTGAATCAAATGACTCAACACCTGTCGGATTCCATTTCCCTGGCACGTGTTTACGTACTCCAGTAGGGGGAACCCACGACCGAGTTGGACTTTTGCGTTTCGCTCAGCTTGACGGCGACACCAAAGTCGGCCAGCTTGACCAGTCCGTCCTTGGTGGTGAGGATATTGGCGCCCTTGACGTCGCGGTGCAGCACGCCCTGCTCGTGCAGGTACGCCAGTCCGCGCAGCACCTGCGTGATGTACATGGCCACCAGCGTCTCCGAGAACGAGCCAAACTTCTTCATAAACTGCGCCAACGAGCCGTTTTCCATGTACTCGAGCACGATGTACAGCGACGTCTGCGTGCGGATCGTGTCAATGTACTTGACGATATTCTCGTGGTTGAGCTTGCGCAGCAGACTGATCTCGCTCTCGATCGAGACGAGCTCGTCCTTGCCCACGTCCGTGAGGGAGACCTGCTTGATGGCCACGGACCGTGCGTTGCGCAGGTCCAGCGCCGAGTATACCACGCCAAAGCCACCGCGCCCGATCTCGGCGCCCAATTGCTGACGTCCGCACCAAACAAGAGATGTGAAACAGTATCCGTCTATCAATCTGTCTGTCTATCTGTCATTCTAGAGCAGCTGCTATGGCTGACTGGTCATGATGTGGCAAAACGTACGTACGTACGTAGTAGTCACCAACGATGCGCGCTTGGTCGTTGCCCCAGCCGCTAAGGAAGCGGCTGCGCGGACGCACCACGCTGCTGCTCGCGCGCTGGAGCATCTGCCCGCGACCGCGGCCACGGCCACGGCCAGCCCCAGCCCCAGCGCCTTGGCGGTGACCTTGGCCTTGGCCTTGGCTTCGTCCGCTGGCGCTTCCCTCGCTAGCGCCATCGCCGTCACCGCTGGTGCTGCGTGGGCCCAGCATTCGTGCTTTTTGTTGTCACTCTTGGTGGTGACCGATGGGTGCGAGACGATTGAGCAGGAGTGGTGGTCATTCGAGTTGGGGGTGGGGAGGGGGCAAAACAGATCCCGTGAGGAGCCGATATCCATTTATGCAGGTTACTACACACAGGCGGTGAGGCGGGCGGGCCACCGCCTGACGGAATCTTGAACCCATTCCTATCCATTTACAAAGGTACCCCACCACGCACCCATTCCTGGGTGGTGCCTGCTACGGTACACCCGTTTTCCTGAAAATTGCGGTTCCAATCTCCCCCCCCCTCGATTCCTAACATTCCGGAATCATGAAGCGTCACAACCGTGCCAATGACACATGACCCATGACTCACGACCCCATGGTTCATCGGCTATGACTATAGATGCCAGCGCTGGTGGGTGGTCTCCGCACGGGCTCGGGCGACGACGGCGCATCCGAGAGCGACAGCACCTGGCTGTTGTCGTAGAACGTGACGCTCTCCTCCAGCGCGTCCTCGGGCAGGTACACATGCGGGGCCTCGCGTGCCAGCACCTCGGCGTCATCCGTGAAGAGCACGACCTGCAGCATATCGGCGGACGCGGCCGCGGCCTCAGCGCGCTCGTGGCGCCGCTGGCGCAGCCGCCTGTTCTCACCCACGTCCGTGGTGCGCTTCATGAGCTCACCGTCGTGGTCGTCCTCGCTCGAGGTCACCAGCGGGGGCGCCTGCCGCAACTGCCCATGAAACACGAGCACGTCGTCCACAAAGAGCTCAAACTCCTTGACACCACGCGTAGGTGTCTTGCTATAGTTCCAGATTCGCAGGCGTGACAGCGTCACGGGGGCGTCGAAGAAGAGCGCGAGCGTATTGCCGCCATGCGCGGGCGTGAATGGCGCGAGCCACATGTGGCGGTCGTCGTATGTGTGGTTCACGCCATCAAAGAGTTTGTCCAGCGTTCGCACGTCGTGGGGCGCGCCTGGGTCCTTGAGGATGTTGACGTCACGTGGCTGTGCGTCCATCATGTCGTCCCGCAGAG
Organism: Pythium grandisporangium; assembly: GCA_023336285.1. Taxonomy (NCBI): domain Eukaryota; phylum Oomycota; class Peronosporomycetes; order Pythiales; family Pythiaceae; genus Pythium; species Pythium grandisporangium. The sequence goes on from JAADWT010001117.1 coordinate 5,447, forward strand.
GGATACGCTCGTTGGCGCGGTCAAAGAGCTCGAGTCCGTTGAGCCCGAGGTAGAACGGGTCCCCCCACGTGGAGAGGAATACGAACTTGAGGATGTAGCCCGTGGGGAAGAGCGGCGTCTCGTACTGCTGTCGCACCTCGGCAATGGGGCGCAGCGAGGATCGCATGGGTCGACCAGAGGTCGTGGTGGCGGCAGTGGTAGAGGAGGAGGAGGAGGAACCATCCAACGATAGAGTGCGGCTGGAGGCCAACGAGAACGTCGCCGCTTTAACGGTCTCCGCAGCCTCCTCCTCCTCCTCTTCCTCTTCCTCCCTGATTGATGCCGCACTGCGTTGCAGCTGCTGCTGTTGTTGATGATGATGATGATCGGCTACCGGTCGAGTGAGTTCACCCTGCCGCATGGCCTCCAATTTATCGACGGCCAAGTGATCAGAAGATTCTCTCGTGGATGACAGCGAGTCCATGGGTTTGCCACTACCACCACCATCACCATCACCCGCCAGTATCTCGCATCCATCCAACTGCAGCGCCAGTGGGGTTGAGGACGAAGACGAGGGCGAAGACACGGCGCCGTTGAGGTACAGCACCTGACCGAAGTCAAAGTCCGTGACGTGGCCCGGCGCCTTGCGTAACGAAAAGGCCGCGTGGCGCTTGCCGTCGAGCCAGACCGTGATCAGCTTGGCGCCCTTGAAAGAGTCCTCCAGCGACGCGTTGTAATTCCAGAGCTTGAGCGCGCGCAGCGTCACGCGCTGCGGCAGCGTGAGCACGAGCCCACGCGGAGAGGAGGAGGACGCGGAAGACGACGGCGACAGCACCATTCGCAGCGGCGCGGTCCACATAGCGTCGGGCGAGACGGAGAGATGACGAGCGCTGTTGACCCCCACGAGCCTGGCGGCATTGGCGTTGGCGTCGGTATGCGGCGCCGAGACCTGCACGCGTATGGCCGTGGTGTCGCTGTTCTCCTCACTGGCCGTGTCCACGGCCAGCGCCAGTGGCTGGTAGTGGTGGTCCAGCAGCTGCAGACCGGCGAGGCCCACGTCGTAGGGATCGCCCCAGTTGGCGTCAAACTCAATCTCCAGTCGCTGGCAGGTCACGGGCCGCTGCTGGCTGTCGTTCATCCTGGGGTCGGATACAATCGGCGCCGTGCAGGGTCGCATGGCTGCTCCAGACATGGCCACCGAGGGCATCGTCGGATCTACGTGCAGCGCTAATGGACGAACCCCATTACCACCACCACCATAGCTACTGCTGCCTGCGCTCGTGCTCGTGCTCATGCTCATGCCCGCGCCATTGCTGCCGCCACTGGCGCCTCGGTGCGCTCGGTTCCCCGTCTTGGGCCGCTCCAGCACCTCCACCATCATGCCGCCGCCTGCCACCCCGCGCAGCTCCTCTCCGCTGCCCTCCAGTAGCTGCCGGCACTGCCTGCGCTCTCGCTTCTCTTCGTACTTGGCGATGAGCTGCAGGATGGAGGTGTTGGTTGTGAAGAGGATGCATTCGTGGCACGCCTCCAGGAGCTCGCGTGTGGCGCTGCCCGGCGCGCGACGGATCTCGCCCTTGAAGATGCAGGTCCCGTCCAGTGCCATCTCCACGTAGCGCGCGCCCCGGTACGAGTGGATGCGCGTGGTGTTGTAGTTCCAGAGCCGCACCATCGAGATGGCCAGCGGGTAGTCAAAGGTCATGGTCACGAAATGGTTCTGGCCCCTCGTGAAGGGCGCGAGCCACGCGTGAAGCTCGTCACTCGTGTGATAGTGGCCGTCCACGAGCTTGTCCACCGTGCGAGGGTCGTGGCGGTCCGGGTGCAGTGCGTTGAGGTCCAGAGGGTCGGCCGTGAGCTGCTTGTCCACGTCGGCGAGGTGCACAGCGTGGCCCGTGTGGTCAAAGACCTCGAGCCCCATGAGCCCCACGTAGAACGGGTCCCCCCACGTGGAAAGCACGTTGAGCTCCAGCTGCGAGCCGCGCGGCAGCTCCGGAATGATGAACCCATCACTGTCTGTAGTGGAAGAGGACGTGGAGGCTGGTGCTGAGGCTGAGGCTGAGGCTGAGGCAAAAGGCGTGGCCTTCTTGTGGCTTGGCCGTGGTCTCTGTGACGTCTTGTCGGGCGACGGAGGCAGCGTCTTGCTGGTATGCGCTTGATGGACGGCCATGTCGGGTGACCGGATGCTGCTGCCACTGCTGAGCGTATCCTCCTCCTCCTCTAATTCTTCTGTGGTGTGTTTGAGGGAGTGCTCCTCCTCTTCCTCTTCCTCCTCCCCCTTCTCCTGCTCGTCCACCCCATCGTCAATATTGACAAAGTGGACGTTGCCTTCAGCAGCAGCAGCAGCAGCCGTTGGAAGATCATTACATCGAAATAGAGTCATCCATGCGGTTAAGCCCCCATCAACATCAACACCATACGACCACCTTCCGTCTTAGAGGAGGAGGAGGGAGGAGGAGGAGGGGAAGACATACCTTCTGGGTCAGCCAGCGTGCGCATGACCGAGTACTTGGCGCTCAGCTCCCTACTACGGTTCGTACGGTCAAAGAACTCGAGCGCACGCAGCGATTCGCTCAGTGATTGTGTCACGCGGCGCGAGCTTGGCCCGCTGATTGATACCCACGATGCCATACCAACCCAACAGATTAATCTCAGTCAGTCAGCAACAAGCCAGCCATCGAAACCCAACGAGTGCCAGCCAAATAACCGTGTGTGTTGTTGGTGATCGTACCCGTGACCGTGCTTGTGATGTTGTTGCTGTGCGCGAACGCGCTGGCGGCTTCGCTTGGGCGCGGGCAGCTCCGACCCGGCGGCGAGGAAGGCGCGGTCGCCTGTGGCCAGCACGTCCTTGTGCAGCGCGATGGGCGCGCGTGGACGTACCGCTGCGAGCGATGGCCCCTGTGTGAACGTAGCTGTGGCGGTGGCTGTGGCTGGGGTCGTGGCTGTGGTCGTGGCGTCGGCTTTGCGTGAAGGGATGCCGCTGACAAGCGCTGGTGATGGTGAAGAGCATGACGATAGTGAGGAAGAGGAGACTGCGGTTTCCACGTGCAGCGCGGCACTGGTGCGTGGCCCCACGGCCGTGACCTTGGGGGCGTGGTGCGAGTCGCTGCTGAACCACGACGGCACCGACTGCGGACGCAGCGCTAGCTCCAGCCGACTCAGCGCGTCCATCTGCAGCGAGGCCGCGCCATTGCCGCTGTGGTCGCGATTCGTGCTCATGCTTGAACTCTCCATTGGAAAACGACGCCAACACCAACACCAACACCAACACCAACACCCATCACCCAACACCAACAACACCCAACACTAACAGAGAGAGAGAGACCAACACCAACGCCAACGCCCTACTTCACAACTGTAACCGCCACTCAAGCGCTGCTGGCTGCACAACCTCACTACAAGCGCGTCGTTTCATGATCACTTTCGCCCTGGCAGTGTGTGTGGACCACACACCACCTGAATCTGAGTCTGCTTGAAGTGCTCGCGCCAGTGATTGGCTGCACGCGGGTGCTAATCGCGACGATCGCATGGCTGGCTGGCTGGTTGCAATAATGGCAATATAATGGCGCAGTCCGTTCGTTCTTCCATGCTAACCGCCACCACCTTGCCACGCGTCCGCAGGCCATGCGTCGAAGCCATCCAGACGCAGTCAGCACTGCACCTGCTACTGCGTCTCAAGGTTTCCAGTAAACGGGGTACTATATTGATTTGCCATTTTTTGTAGGGGTTTCTTGTCTTGCTGAAGAACCAAACGACAGCGGGACTATGTACGACCATACTAGAGCTACGTACTAGTAGTACTACCGCTGAGCAATGCCAATGACGCCTTGCCATCGCACCCGTCGTCTGTCCATTGCCACACCAAATGCATCATGCTCGCTACCTCACTCGCTAGCGCACTGGCTCCCGCCGTCCTCGTCTCGTGGGGGCGAGGTGCGTCGCCTCGCTCGTCTCCGCCCGCTTACAGGTTGCCACGGATGCGCTCGGCCACGTCGCCAATGCTGTGGTGCGCATCCGTCCACTCGCAGTGGAAGCGACCTTCACGGTCCGTGCGCTCGTACGTGTGGCCGCCAAAGAAGTCACGCTGCGCCTGCGTGAGGTTGGCCGGCAGGCGGTCGCGGCGGAACGAGTCAAAGTAGCTCAACGAGCCCGAGAACGACGGCGTGGGGATGCCACTGGCCACGGCCAGCGACACCACGCGACGCCACGAGTACTGGCGCGCGTTCAATTCCTGCGCAAACTCCGGGTCCACCAGCAGACTGATCAGGGACGCGTCCTTGGCGTACGCGCCCTTGATACGGTCCAAAAAGGCCGCCCGAATGATGCACCCACCCTTCCAGATGCGGGCACACTCGCCGAGGTTAATGTCCCAGCCCATCTGGACCCCGGCCTCCCGAATGAGGTTGAGGCCCTGCGCGTACGAGCAAATCTTGGACGCGTACAGCGCCTGGCGAACATCGTCAATGAGCTGCTGCTTGTCCACGGCCGGGATCTCGGACGGACCGCTCAAGACCTTGGACGCCACCACGCGCTCCTGCTTGCGGGCGCTGAGGTAGCGCGCGTCCAGCGAGGCCGTGATCGTGGGCGCGGCGATCGAGCGCTCGGCGGCTTCCTGCACGGTCCAGCGGCCCGTGCCCTTCATGCCCGTCTGGTCCAAGATCTTGTCCAGCAAGTAGCCATCGCTCGTGAGGTCATCCTTCTTGGCAAAGATGGCGGCCGTGATCTCAATCAAAAAGCTTTCCAATTCGCCCTTGTTCCATTCGGCAAAGACCTGCGCCAGCTCCTCGTTCGTGAGGCCACCGGCAATCTTGAGAATGTCGTAGGCCTCGGCAATCAGCTGCATGTCTCCGTATTCAATGCCGTTGTGCACCATCTTGACGTAGTTGCCGCTGCCCACGGGGCCCAGGTACGTCGTGCACGCGCCATCGTCCACCTGCGCGGCGCACTTGACCAGGATGTCCTCCATGGCGTCAAAGGCTTCCCGCGGACCACCGGGCATGAGCGACGGACCCGTGCGGGCGCCCTCTTCACCGCCCGAGATGCCCATGCCAACAAAGTGGATGCCCTTGCTCTTGAGCTCCTCGGCGCGCCGCACACTGTTGGGGAACCACTCGTTGCCGCCGTCCACAATGATGTCGCCGGGCTCCATGTACTCGGCGAGCTGCGCGATCGTGGCGTCCACGGGCTTGCCGGCCACCACGAGGATGATGACCTTGCGGGGCCGCGCGAGCGAGGCCACAAAGTCGGCCACGGCCTTGTGGCCCACGAGCGGGAGGTTGCCCTCGTTCTGGGCGCGCGCCACCGTGGCGTCCACCTTGTCGGGCGAGCGGTTGCAGACTGATACACGGAAGCCGTGCGACGCCATGTTGAGCGCAAAGTTCTGGCCCATGACCGCGAGGCCGTAGAGACCGACGTCCGAGAGCTCCGACATGATGAAGAAGAAGGGGGGAAGAGGAGGAGGAAGGGGAGGCGGAGGACGTTCGACGAGGATCGAAAATCCAGAAATGGACCAGGACAACACTGGGGGAAAAAGTGAGCGAGG
>JAADWT010001118.1:0-10957 GCA_023336285.1 Pythium grandisporangium
CCAACGCCAACGCCAACCCTAACTCCAACAACGACGCCATCAACGACGTAATCAACAATGAAGTCTCATTCGGAAAACACATTTTATCATCGTTTATTGTATAAGTATTCGTTTCAGATGAACACCGCCAACACGGCTATCTTACTGTTTTGTTTTCTATCGCTGTACGTTCGCGCGCGAACCTGGACGGTTTTCCTTGTCAACCCCGGCTGCGTACTTGTGGTAGCAGGTCGTATCCAAACTTTCACGGCCTTCCTTCCTTAATCTCCATCGTCTCTTTTGCTTCTTCGTTGCTTTACCTTTCGACTCGGTCACTTCATTGATGGGCGTAAACCTGGCTTGACATAAATATCCATGCCATACAAAACAACAACGGCAGGATCTCGAAAGCATCGACGCGTGGTCGCAATACCAACAGATCTGCCCGAGCAGGCGCCTCTTCCCCACTCACTCCCAACATTTGAAATTTTCAAGTGTTGAGAGTCCCCGAGCATTTAATGTTCATACAATCAACTATATATACACAAGCACACAGTCGCAAAACCTAAATGCATCAACTGGCGTTCCCAGTACCAACGGATCTGCCTCATCCGCTACCTTTTCCCGCCTTGATCCGTTACTATATATTGAATGCACTATCCTATCTGGGCTATTGCCAGCTAGGAACGCTCCAAACAGGCATAATTGGATAGAGAACGCACGCATACTACGCTCCAACGCTGCATGTTCAAACCTCATGTACGATTCACTCATCTAACTCCGTCGCTTGCCTCATTACTACATTATCTCCAAGAGTCCCGAATGAACGAAGTTGAAGTGATTGTCGTTGATGGATCGAACGAAGAACAGGAAGAGAATCTGAAATTGTATCGTTGACCTGCCCCGATGGGACACCAAACTTCAACATATACCTCAAAAGAGAAAGCCCGACAATCAACAATTACTGCCCGCTATCCTGGCATCATGGCGTGCAAACATGGATTTACAGCTCATTGGACATGTGGTGTAGCGGAGTACACTGCGGCATACGTTGGCAAAGCCGAACCAAACACGCTACGCTTTAGAAATGTTATAACAAGGGCCGTGAAACGATGTGACGCAAATCTACCCAACCACGCTATATGCAAGAAGGTTGCGGACTCTGCTTTAAGCATACGAGAAGTGAGTGCGCAGGAGACCATGTATATTCTGCTCCGAGAGCTCCCGTTGCACGGTAAGTCACGCAAAGTAGCCTAAATTAAAGTATTACGCCATTCGCGGCGCTATTATCGAGTAGATCCTAGAGAACTTGCCATTGATGTCTACGAAGCCGATACGACAACTGGTGAAACTCAGCCATCCAATGATTGGATTCCTCGCCTCGAGCCAGAAGAGCAAGCTTATATAGTAAGGCCAATCGAGTAGATCTAGGAACCATGGGACATACTATTTTGTTGTGTGTGCGGGTTTCCGTGGTGACTTCTTTGGCGTGTGATCGCCTGCAAATGCGATCAGATGTACATTATTTCGTCAATCCACTCAACCATAATCATTCCTCCTCGCTCTATCCATTACCTGCCAATTTAGGATTCGTATCCTCCCGGGAATCTTCCTCCGCCTTGACCCTGCGCTCCACCTTCATTCGCTTGCAAATGCGCGCATGAGCAGCGTTTCGCAGCATTTGATCACGTTTCGCTTTCTCTGCAAACGCCAATAGTAGTTGTTAGATGTACGTAAAGAAATGCTGTCACGATCAGAGACACGAGATTCAGATACAACATACTCTGAGCCCGATATGCGATCTTGCAGGCGTGCATATGCGCACAGCGCTCCGCATACATACTCTGCCGCGCCAGTATCTCCCCATCTACAAAAGAACAAAATCGCACAACCCAATGATGAGCATCCAATGACTGTAGACCAACTAACAGTGCATCTGCATTGCTAGTTCAAACCTTGCGCTGGTGCCGTTGGACCATGCGAAGAAGCAGGATCAACCAGCCTCGCAGACGCACGATGCTCAGAGGCTGAGCAACACTCCGCGGAGGCAACGACGGCCTTGGTAGGCACTCCGGAATCGCTGCTGTCCTCCATCATGTCAGTGCGGCTTGCAGGCTTCCGTTCGCCTTGCTGCCACATCTTACCCACCATTGTTGGACAGATTCTTTCTCAATGTGAAGTTGGTGCGCAACTTCACATTAAAATCTAATACCGGTTTAACTTCACCAATCTCGGTAATTACCAATTTCTATAACACAGTGATACAAATTTTCAGTACGCTTACTGCGAAATCGACGGCGAGATTCAGACGTAGACAGGGGACGTCGTCCCATTGCGTGGTTAAAACCGCGCATTGGGGTGTCGGCCCCCTTAGTAGCATAGCGAGCAACGCGAGTGCTGGTGCTGCTTACTAGTGTTAGTGACACTAATTTTGGACACACACTCATTCTGAACACACACTAAATACAGATTCGGACGAAATGATCTGACCATTCTAAACCTGGATTTGAGCAAGGTTTTTATCGCTGTTATATTTCGAGGTTTCTTTTCATCATACAAAATTTATAGCCAATCGGGCTCATCGAGCCATAGAAAATACAAGGTACACAGCAAATTCCGTTATTGCTCAATTTTCCGGTTGTTGTCAAATACTTGCCTACCTTATTACTCACTACATTGTTCCGAACAATGTTTCCCACGACTGTGCAACACAACTCCGAGAGCGTAGCGCTGAGATCACAACACGCACACACACTAAACACCAGCAAATAATGTGTCCAAATCCCCATCTACGAATCAGCAGTGTTTAGTCAGAATTTACGTCTATTTGATTGCTCGCATCGTGAACACCACTTTAAGAACATCCAGTGCTTCCTTGCCTCTGACTTCTATCATAAAAGTCAGAGGTAAGGCCCTTGAGCTATTCATAGAAGTTCTATGAATGGCTCAAGGGCCATCATATCAGGGAGGCGCCTGCAGATCAAAACCTTCTGGGCAGCGGCCATACGAGTCGTATTCGAAGTATTTTTATGCCACTAACCCGTTGCAATTGAGATCTAATAATCATTTCTGTAGACTCAAGCATCATGGGGGCGCAGAGCAAATGTATTTGTGGTCGAGCCATCGCCCCACGCAGGGTGGGCGTGGAGGCGAGCCCCCCAACGACGCAGTCGAATGGCTCGGTCACAAACAGAAACACGCGCCACGAGTCCAATCCGCTGGGCCGACTTGCTGGTTGCCATCTTCGCTGCCAGGTGCTTCGTGGTCGACGCGCTGAGTCTTGTGTACCTCTCCACGCAGTCGGATTGCCAGCGGCCAAACTGTTTCAACGCGAGAGGATCTACCCCGCCATCGAACAGTGCAGTAGCGCCGCCACTGCGAAGCGAACGCGTACCGATCCGATCAGGGGAGATACCGCACTTGACACCTGCCTGCTTCAATCGTTCAATCATCATTCCACTGGAAAGAGTCACCCCGTTGCTGATCGTGCACCCTGGAATCTCCGAGCTTCTCGCAATGCTGGTGGCGTGGTCGCGTAACGATAGCACCGCGGTGACGGGACACAACCAGTCACACCCGGATCTCTGCAGTGATCTCGTGACGCCCGGCCTTCCTGGTCTGTCTTACTCCCGCACAATTTGATCTCAACTTCCACCGTCTTGTCGTATTGTTGCGTCACGATACCCTCGCTGTCACGAACCACGACGTCTGCTACGACGATGATGTGCCTTGAGATAACGCCTCTGACTTCCAAATACTCCGCGCTTCGCAACAGATAGGAGAAGCCCATGACCGCAGCCCCCATAAGACGCGGTCGTGGGCGCAGTCGAAGTTGCATAGGTCACGGAGGGCGCGCAGGAGGGGGATGGTGGCGGGTGCTTTGGCTCGAGGAGGGGTTGACACCCTCTGCATCCCCCGCAGGGCCAACTGATGTCCGGCATTGAGGCCAACTTGGTATCCGTGGACGAGCTCATGATGCCACGCGATCTGGCAAAGCTTGGACAACACGGTCCCGGCGGCGTTGCCACGACCGGCAGGGCTCCAACGCCAGACTGCGTAGAGCGCGAGTTGGTCGGAGTATTGATCGGGATGGCGCGAGAGCCATGGGTTGAAGTCGTGACTGGTGCACCACTCACCCCACTCACTCCATGTGGCATCATACTTTCGGTGAGAGCTTGCTGCCAGGCCCTGGTGTTGAAGTTGGTTGAGAGTGAGACGTAGGGTTTCCGTTGATCTCCCGGGACGTTCTGTGTCCACTCTTGTGCGTCCTGCCACACAGTAGAATGAGGAGGCGTCCACGCCCGGGACGCCGCGTCAGCCAACAAATTAATTCGACCAGGGAGATGGAGACAATGAACACGGAAATGCTGCGTGGCTTCTGCATATCCGATAACACGGTTGAGTTCTTGTGCATAGGCATTGCGGCTTGAGAGTTTGCTCGTAGACGCGACCGCAGTTGTGTTGTCGACCCAACACCATACCGTACCCACACTGGGCTTGAACCACGAGCTCCATTCCGGTCCCCACACAATGAGTGCAAAAGCGATGCTGAGTTGCTCGCGAACGTTGATCGTGAACGCGTGAGCCCCCGTGTTGTCCGCAATGAGAGCGAGTTCGTCGGAATCAAACAGAACTTGGATGTACCGGCGTCGCGCAGGATCCAGCACAGCAAGTCCTTGATTCAAAGCGTCCATGTACAGATGCACGGCCGCACCTGCACGGCGATGGAACATGGCGGTTGGCAGGTTCTGCAACTGGCCTTGGTTCAAGATGCCAAGACACCAATCCAAATCCTCGCGGATGGAGTCCGACACCGCAATTCTTGTGTGCACCAGGAGTCCCGACTTGAGAGCTTGCACCTGTTGGTAGAACGGTCTCAGAACACGGCAACAGGTACACACGTGCCACAAGCTCCCAAACAGTTAGGGAATATTCACAGGCGAAGTATACACGGCCTGGCGCATCGCAAGCACCCGTTCCTTTGTTTTGTCAGTCTTGTCTTGGGGCATGGAAACGGTACGCAACCTTGTGTCGAACTCTAAACCCAACACTTGCAGACGTGTTTCCCATGAAGAGAACTTGTCCTCGTTCATCACGCGTAGGCCAAACACGGCCGTCATGGCCATGCGCAGCGCAGTATTGGCCAGCTCCAGGCGCCGACCAACGTCCGGTTCCACCAGTATGTGGTCATCTACCCACTCGTACGCGAAGAACGGCTCGGCGTCTGTTTAGCCGTCGGTCATGGTGGCCGGCGACTCGCGTGATAACAACCATGAAATGGCACCTCCAAAGGCGCCGTAGTACTTGGGCGAACTGGTCCAGCCAAATGGAGCCGAGGGATCAATGACAAACGCGTCCAACTGAGGTAACATGGTGCCCATCCATTTCACATGTTCGCTCGCTACCCGGAGATGGCGGAAGGCTCCCTTCACGTCTCCCTTCATGAGCTGTATGACGCGACTGGGGTCAGCCTCGTACAGCTCCTCGATGCACCGGGCAATCGCCGAAGCGTGAGTGTACTGGAGAGTGGGTTGTGCCGACTTGTCGGTCGCAGTGTTCCCAGAATCTCCACGAGGGAACGACAGGTCATGAATGAGTCGGACCTCGACCGAAGGGTCGACATCCTTCTTCGCGACCGCTCCGATAGGACTCACTCGCACATCTGTCCACTGTATCAGGATACAATCGTCCAATACCAGATATTGACTCGCTGCCTGGCCGCCGCTCACGCTTTTGACCACCGCGTTCAACGCTCGATTGGCTGACTGATGGTTCTTTGTGGGCTTGTCTCGCGGAGTCGGCTCATGCGACCAACGAGGCTTGAGTCTAGACTCTGCTGCGTCCACCACCAACTCCACATGCGCGTATCCTTGTAGCAACACTCGCAAGACTTGGGGTCGTAGCGCCTTATTGGGCCGTGGATCTGCGTACGTCTCGCCCCGAACCAGCCGCACGAGCTCAACCAACGTGGTGCCGGGTCCCAGGCAAGTGCTGTCATATCTCTGATCTTGACCTCGTCAAGACTGTGGGTGCCCGGTGCGGCCCTGCTTCTCGCTTTCACCGGCCTGTCGGAGGCACCGCACCCGTGCAGCGCCAAGTTTACATGCATGTCACGTATCGCCTCATGGAAATGAATGATCCGCTCCAACGACGAACGAACTTCTTTGCAGGTCGGCTCGCGATCAGTGGAAGCCGATTGTATAGCAGCCCCGCGGAGCTCCACGGCTGGGTTCTGCGATTGGGACGTTGGACGACTGGCCGACGATGCACAGACCGACTCAACCTGGTCCCCGAGTGCAGGGACGCTCGAATGAGACGTCGACCGAGGAGGAGGAACAGGGAGTTCCTGGGAGTCCTCGGTGCGAGGAAGGGTGGCCGTAACCGTAGCACCCCAAGCAGCCTCGTCTTCATCACGGATGGCCCCGTGAGAAGAAGTCGGTAGGCCTAGTAGTCGGTCAGCGGGAGCTGACGGCGGCTGTGGCAGGTCGGGCTCGGATGAGAGGTCGTTGTAGGACGAAGTCGAGCAGGCTGTGTGCGGCCCTTCTGTGTGGCGATCACGTCTATTCTTGCAGCCTCTTCGGACTCGACTTGCGTCTCCTCTCGCCGTGTTACACGCCGCCCCATCCCTCAACGTGTATGTGTGATGGGGTGGCCCGCCCCTCCATTACGATTTCGAATACACTTGGGCCACACCGCCCAGCTTGTTCTCCAGATATTGTCGGATACACTTAGGCAGGTGTGCGACAGTGAATTGACCCCTGTTCTTAAAGCTGCAGCGGTCTCCCTCGCCGGCGCTGCACCCCTTGCTTGACGCGAATTTCAGACACAGTTCTCGTCCGTCCTTCTTAGGCATGGCACGGAGCACTTCCTCGGGAACGCGCCGTTTGTTGCTGCTTGCCGCGGTGGTCGGGCCGTGGTTGTTCTGCCCCTTCGCCGCCGAACCCCACTCCTCGCCTTCTCCAAGCTCTCGCGAAACAGGAGCGCTCGCATCTCGACCAAGGATGAGTTTGACGTGTCGAACCACTCCGTCGCCATCTCGCGTGTTGCCGTTCCATTGATGTAGTCACTTCCAACCAATGCCCGATAATCTAAAGTCGCTCGTTGAGCCAGAACTCTAACGTAGGCAGATCTTCCTCGGCCCACGTTCCACCGTTGCGTAAGTCTGTGACCATGTCCGACATTGTCGGTACCACGTTGGCTGTGGCTTCGTCGCAATGGCGATTACAATACGCACTCAGGCCGCTGATGCCTTCATTTCAAATGCTCCCAAGACTGAGGCACCGCTGACTCGGGTACCAGCACGACCTCGAGAAGTAATTTGTGTTCACCGACCGGTCTCGCTGCTGCCCAATCTGATCCTTCAGCGAGACGCGCACGAAGTGCATGATGGACAGTTGCCGCGCTCCGAACGAGAAATCATACAGCCGATTCAAAACACCCGGGTGCCGATCAAACCTCACCGCTCTCTATGTCATCAGATGTTGCAGAAACGCCATTGTCGTCTTACCTGAATAGTTCCGGTTTGTGAGTACATGATGCAACCCTTCCTGAGTCTCCGTGGGCGTGAAACGTGGCGATTGCGGGCCTTGACCACCACTCCAGTTGGGGTAGATCCACCCGCCCTCTTTATCTCCGTATCCTTTCCCGCCTCCTCAGCTCGAAGATACAGTTCAAGGGCGTTCGGCACTCGCGCCAGCGTGGCCAGTAACTCGGCCTTCGCTTTCACAGGATCCAGAGCGGGTACAACAACCTCCCCGAAATTCTCCGTGGTCACGCTCAACCCGTCGCCATCGTGAATGCATTTTGACTTGGTCCTCGTTGCTTGTTTTCGCTTGTTCTCCGTCGTCTTCCATTCCAGCTTGTCTTCGTCCGACGGTTCCTCGTCACCATAATCGCTTCCTGCTCCATCCGGAAAGGCTCGCTGCCGCGTGCGTTTGCCCTTCCCTTCTTCGTACGAGGCTCACGCCCCTTTGGCGCGCACTCGGGATCCGCCGAGATCGACGAACCCACGAGACGGCGCAAGCAAGCCGGCGGCACCAACCCGTTGTCCGTGTAGTACGCGAAATGGAGAGCATGCGCGATCGTCGTCACTCCTTTCTTACCAGTATCTTCCTCGATCCACGTTCGCTTCGCCTTCTCGTCGACATCCGCGGGTACCTCCATGATGTCTAACAGCTCAGATACCCGTGGCACCTGAGTCGGTTCCAACGCCGCGATTGCTTGCTCAATGGCCCGTGGGACCAGCACTTCGTCGTAGCCCAGATTGATTGTAGCCGAGACACAGCCGTAGTCGAACATCCACTGCTTGCACCACAGTCTCCATCCAATACTTAGCCGGCCAACGAGCCCCGTACAACAGCATGGCCGTGCATAGGTGCACGCCGCCCAACGTCGCGTCTAGCTTCACCGAACGTAACCCTTCCAGCGTGTTCACCTGCAGCGATCCGTTGTTGGCGGCCACTTCCTGTCCAAACAGCACGTCCTTCTCGTCGATTACGCACGCCACACCTTGGAGGAGCCAAGAATGAAGCCGATCTCCGGCCACCTCATCCGCTGTCACGACACGCTGCGCTGCGATCGCTCTGCGCACCTTGAATTCTTGACGCGGCTCGGTCCCGTCGATTGCTCGTACTGCCACCGTTGCTCCGGGGTTGCTTGCGATCACCTCCGCGTACATCCCCCGCTCGAGGTCGACATCCACTACATCCTCGGGCACAGATACAAGTGCATCCCTGTCGAAATGGTGTGCGTGGACATATTTGAGTGAAACTCAGGCTCTTTAAACGTCTGTTTCTACTACTTGAGTCGTGACGTAGAATGGAGACGCGCGGCGGCAAAGTTCTCGGCTCGCCCATGAGCGCTCCTCGTGCGCGTCCTCGCCCCTCGTCGCGATTGTCTTCCACATCTCTTCCATCCGCGGCTCGCCGTGCGACTTGACTGCTTGACTGCACAAACACAAACAGAGGAGGCAACCCGTCACAGAAAAACGGTTTTCCAATACTCAGAAAACCCCAGTATAGGTATATTATCTCATTTATCATCGGCATCGGCGTTATTAGCGCTTGGTCGCGTCCTCCGATGTATGAGTGTTTTTACCCTTATTGAATTGAACAAACGGATAAATCGACATCTGACTATCGCCATCTAATTAGCCAACACAAATGGTCACACATTTCTGTCCGTTCAGGTTTTTTAGGTTTTAGTGAATTTACTGAAAAACCGATGGTCATTCCTTTCGTCCGAATCTGTACCGTAATGTCTGTAGTAACGGATTTCCCCGAATAGAGTCCAGTCCCGTTTAGAGTCCCGTGGTGGATAAAATCCAGAACCCCATTATAGTGACAGCCCTTGCTTGGTAATCGTGGATGGCCGTAGTGGTACACACACATTCACCGCCCCAGGACCTGTGGTCACCATGGAGCGCCGCAACGCCATCCCAATGTGGCACAAGCAAGAGGTGATCCAGTGAATCGAAGAACACGGGAGTGGTATGCCAAACCGAGCGTTGGTCCATTTTAGGCCGCTTGGCCTTCGCGTTGATGGTGCAGCGATCCGGAAGCGGTGGAGAGAGCGTGAAACCACCATGGGAGCAAGGAATGGGTCGACAGTGCGCTGTTGAAGCGCTGGATCAACATGCAGTTCCCTCTTGTTCACACCGGTAGTGGTAAGTGCATAGCGTGGGATTCAATGCGAGTTCACATCTCCCAGGATGTAAAGGAAAAGTGCCAGACACGTGGTATTGCAATGTGCGTTGTCCCTGGCGGTCTCACACCTTACCTACAGGTCAGTGACATCGGAATTTATCGGCGTTTCAAGGACATTCTATACGCTGAAATCAACACGTGGAAGGACAGTGATCAAGTAGGGTACACGAAATTCGGGAACCCCAGACCCCACCCGTAAAGACAGTGTGCGGATGGGTACGGCGTGCGTGGGTGGGCCGAAACGGAGAGCGAGATCGTAGTCAACTCGGTCAACGCCGCCGGCTTTGGTCCCAACTACAACGAATGGTTCATCGCTCGCCACGACTTGTACGGAGGGATGTTCAAGGAACGCTTCAGCCAGGAAGCAAGCTGCAGCGCGGAGGTCGACCCGTTCAATATGGAGAAGTCGTTGAAGCATTGGACGAGGTTGGTATTGTTGTAGATGAGTAGACAAGCCAAGATTGTAGCGACCAAATTTGGTCACTAAATTTGGTCACTATTCTCAAAATGTCTGGAATATAGATTATTCCTGGATATTTTGGGGCCGTGAGGGCTACTAATAAATAGAAGACCGGACTGTACTCGGTAAAATCCGTTAGTAAATTCGAATGTACAATGTGTTAATTAACGAATATACTGGACTTTATACTTTTCGAGTTGACACAGCTTCAACTTTGACATCTATGGATGGTTCGCCAGTCACATGACAATTGCAAACTCTATCAGTACACAAATTGTATCGATGCACAAAGCGCAATTTCGCTGCTCACCGCTTCTCTCCAATGTAAGTTCCAACACTATTAATACTAATCATTACATTCCCACTTCTTATTGAATTTACTACTACTTGAAGTATAGCATTGCGATTACGGTAGAGTAAACATGATCATACTTCGAAGTACACACCTGTAAGGTTGATGTTGTGATAGTTGCAATCTATTGTAAAAGTGCATGCTTATAGCATAATGCCAACAAGAAATTTGATGTATACGTTCTTCAGCTGATACATTCGCCAGCAAGTGAAGATCAAATTGGATCAACAGTATGTACCTCACGTAACTGGGAGAATTTTGCGAATATATGGTTGTCTGATTTCCGACCACTCACTAATAGGGAATTGGTGATGACTTCCATCAGTCTGCTGCTGCTTCGAAATGAAAATCGGAATGCAAAAAGTGCAAACTACCACGCCATGGCCATACTGCATGCAATGCGATGTCCAAGTACTTTACCAACACGAGTTTTGTTTTCAAAAATGGTTTTGATTATGATCC
>JAADWT010001119.1:0-10956 GCA_023336285.1 Pythium grandisporangium
GGCGTGATGCTGTGTGACCCACAGGGTTTGCTCTTGCTGCGCGCTCTATGGAAGGCTACATGTTTAAAGAGCGAGTCCCCGCTCGATGAACATGTGGCCCCGGGGAGCTCACTTTCTTAGTGCAAAGTCAGTGTACATGCATATGGGATATGGGTAACAACCATCGTCTTGGTGCCCTCAGTCCCACCTTTCACCAAACATATATTTTCTTGTTGAACTTACAGCGGGATATACAACCATCAAGCGGTATATTTCAATTACTGCGCATTTCTATTGGACTAATAGCACAGGAATTCATTCTATTTGAGCTCCTTTTCTACCGATCTGATCTGATAGTAAACTGTAAAACAACGGAAATTCGGTGGTTTTACGAAAATCGGCAACGACAGGGTTAACTTTTTTCGATTTCAATTATCTACTTACCAGTCTTTCGTTTGAGTGGCTGCCGTGGAGCAAACATTACAGACGTGATCCACTGAATCCAAGGTCATTTCCGACTAGCTTCCAGAAAGAAGGGAAAGGTATCCGTTGAGAGGGTGCAATGGTAAGTGAGATCGTGGAGGCGGATACATCGTCCAGTAACTCTGGGGATCGCGAGTCGGAAAGAGTTGAAAGAGTTGAAAGAGTTGAAAGACAATTGAACTCAGACGGCGAAAGCTTGGTGGACTACTGGTCCGAAGAAAGCGGCGATGTATTGGAATCAGACGACGCCGATACATTTTTAGCAAAAATTCCCCGAAGCGAAAAAGATAACCGAGTCGAAATTTTCGATATCCCCAAGGAGACTTTGCGCGTGATCGGTAACTCTGGGTGGGATACATACGATGAAGCACGATCAGGTACGTGTACAAACACCAGATATATGGAACACAGACACGCACTAACCTTGCGTATACGCTTGCCGTTGGTATATGGAATCCCGTCGAAGGCGAATATGGCCGGTGACCCAATAAAAACGTAGGGGGCAAAGGTCGACTGCTGTACTGCACGTTTATCAATAGGCGGTGATCGGACGAGTGATGACTGGTAGGATGCTTTGTTCCGACCGTAATCGATGGGCATGGGACTATGGTGTGCGCTAGGAGCAGCGGTGGTAGCTCGGATGGCGTCGAATGGCGAATATGGCCGCTGCCCCAACAAAAACGTTGGGGTCAAAGGCCGACTGCCGTACTTCACGTTTGCCAATAGGCCGTGATTCGACGAGCGATAACTGGTAGGAGGGTTTGTTCCAACCGCAATCGATAGGCGTGGGAAAAATCGCGGATCTACCTCTGCTTACTCGTGGTCGGCTGCATTGATGTTCCCGTCCATAGTATTGAGACCCCACAAACTAGATTTGCCGGTGTCCGAGATGCCCTCGCAGACGACACAAAACTCTTTCAAATGATGCAGGCGTTTTGTCGTCACCAAAAGCATCAACGGATCGTGGAATCGAGTGAGGGTCAGAACACGTGCACGCAACCAGACCACCACTTCCAAGGACGGCAGCTGTCGCTTGGTGAGGTATGAGCCGTGGCCCGCGACATGGAGTACGGTCGCTGAAATTTGTTTGCCCAAGTTGTCAAGAATGCGATACAATTAAGCAGGTCCGTATACCAGGTCAACAGAGATTGCCGTGACCACCACGCATTTTTATCCCACGACACACACACGTGGAGCGCAATCCGACCCGGTACTTGGTTTAGAGCGCTGACAGCAAGTTCTCCATCGACTAGGAGATATTGAGCGTTCTTTTGGCCATTTCAAAAAGGCTACTTTAACGATTGCCATGCGTGAATGCATACAAGTCGCTTCTTGCAAGGCCAGAGCGACAAATGGAGATTGTTCACTCGTTAGGAGTGGCGCCGCTCATTCCTGAAGAGAGGGGTGTGATGCAGTGAGTGCGGTCTTGCGTCTCTGGCGGGCCGACGTCAGTTCCCCTCCCTTCTCTTACAGCCTGTCGCTTCCGCCCTCTGGCCGTGTTCCATGTTTCCGTTTAGGACCTCGGCCCCGTCGCCCAAGACAGCTGGCGAAGAACTTTAGCGCCCCCTCCCCTGAAGCTTTTTCGCCCAGACGAGCCAACGGACCGGGGCTGGCCATGGGTTGGAGCCAGGGCAGAGTGCCGCTACTTTCGCCAGGTCAATACCTGATGGACCTCTGTGCCAGCTGTTTTGTAGGTCTGTTTGCCTTTCCCTGTCATCAGTTGATATGTGTGTGCTAGCCAGAGCCGTAGGACTCTGTGCTCTAGGTACCCCCTGTTAGTACTTGCTAGGAATTGCCTAAGCTAAATATGACTTCCATTTTTGCCCCATACTACGCAGGTGGCATCCGGCCAAACCACTAGAGCAGATAACCAGATCCGGCGCGGTCTTAGTGAGTGTGCCTGTGTGTGTTTGAGTGACTTCGAGTGACCTAGCCAGGTGTGCGAGTGTGTGTGGGGTATCAAAGGAAGTAATCTCTTCTACCGCTGAGACTGGAGGCTCCAAGAAGGGAGATAGGTCTCGGCTTCCATATTAGCCGTGTCGTGTCTGTGTGTCGGCGTACGCCAGGGCAGGTAGCCCGGTACCCCAAAACGTGAGAGCGTGCCAGGTCAGTGGACCGGCGTTCTCGAGTTAAGTCACTGTGAGGGCACCAAAGACCTGGAAGCCAGGCACCTAACGGTAGGGGTCGAGCCGATACTCCGTTCCTACCTCTGTATATCACTTTGTCTTTGATTGTAGTGGTCTCCAACACCTTAGCCGAGCTGGGGGACGTTTGATTAGGTACTCGAGCCAGGTCTGTACTCCGTGTGAGAACATTTCCTCTACGCTTAGATCCTAAAGAACTGTCTAAAGGGTACACAATTGTGAGGTTACTGCCATTTGTAAGTCCGGGAAGAGGGTTGCTCCCAGGCCTGTGTGAATCTGTCTGGATCCGGCTGGCGCTACCCCTTCGCCAGGCCCCGATCGTGCTATACTACAACCTGAGCACAAGCGCATAATTCCCAGAAGGAAAACCAGCTTTATCACGCCCATCACGTCAAAATTGGTAGCGGATACGCTGCTGCCCATGCCCCGCCTGGTGGAATGCGGCAAAGTCAAGCGCCTGACCGAGATGTTGGTTGCTGGGCGCGACCACCAGCAGCATCAACAAGTACGTGGAGCCGTGGGTCCGCGCCGTACCACGGCGAGGCGGGAAACACCCAGCCAGTGCTGCGCGCTCTGTCGACAGGGCCGCAGGTTTGGCATGCGCATGCGGATCGAGTGAGGCGTCGAGATAACATTAGTTTCGAGATGTTTAGGCTGACTATCAAATTGATAGTCAGCCTTTATTGGGACGTACTTGATAGTATCAAGTACGTGTACAATCTGCACAAAGGGTGCTTTTCAAGTTTAGCAGGCTGAATATCGAGGGCTCGGAGCAGAAACGAGACCAAATCCGCAACTTTTGTCAAAACGTGCTCCAAAACGTTAGGAGCAGGTTTAGAATTGTATTTTATATTAATTGGGGTTCCATTCTGGGGGAATTAATAATGCCATTGACGCGCACTACGCATCCGTGTTTCTCGATCGCACCTCGTCCACACAGATTGCCATGAACCTTCAGGACCATCTCAAGGGTGGTAACTTCCATCCGCTGCCGGAGATCTGTGTAGACTAGCTTCACCGGCAAAAAAAAACGCTCACAGTCGTTCGAGGTCGGAGGAATGAACGCTGTATTAACGTATTGTGACACCTTCACCACCTTCGACCTTGTGAAGGCCTCGGTCACGTACGTCTGTTCCTCCTCAACATCCAGACGAGATGGACCACAAGGACGTTTGAATGCTGCGCGGCCCGCTCACTCGGATAATTTCACAAATGAGAATAATGTCATGTCAAATTTTCGCGTTGAACTTGGTTTTTTATGCAAGAATGAATGCGTTACGCCTCTCTCATTTGTGATAGACCACCGATCACAAGTGTACCACGGCTGTTAATTGGAAGCAATTCCAATATGGGCCAAGGGCGAAAGCGTGCCGTGGAATTGAGTCTGAATGCCGACGTTATGGCCGCGATCACGGAACCGTTGAAAACAAAGCGAACTAACCTCAGCTCCAAACGCACATACTCCTCCAAAATCCGTATTATTTGTGAATGACTTCAAGCCTATTTCCCTTATGTGGTTGATGGTTACGGTGTTTTGATTCTACACTTCTGGAGGGCCTTGGTCATGGTTTCCATGTTGACAGTGAATAAACCTGCGACGAGTTCCTGAATGCGCCTATTCTCAGGTTTGTCTAGCAACAGCGGGCGGACCCCATGCTTGTCGAGCGTTGCGTGTCTCAAAGATGATACAGCTGGCTCAATAGTCAGGTAGCACACGTGCATTACATACGAACTTGACCATCTTGTGTCGCTTCGAACCGACGACGTTAAGTCGCTTACCAGCCGCACCAGTGAGCGCCCCTTGATGGTGCGGAACCTGGTCGTACGTGAACCTTTGCTATAAGGGATTTCTCTGTGAGCATAAAATCTTTAACAGCCAGATTAAATCTGTGGCTGACGGTGCGTGAGAACGAGATGTATTTGCAGGACAATGGGTCGGAGCGTCCGGTTTAGCAAAGCGACCTGAGCAACAAACGGGACGAAGAAACTCGACGAATGGCATAATAACACTCGTCGCTATATTGAGATTGGAAAATGTGAAAACACCTTCAGCTCGGCGGGTCCACCGTTTACGGGTATGTCAAACAAGCAGGCTCAACCGGAACTCAGGTTGTAGTTCCTCACAAATGTAAACGCACGCAATCAAACGGACAGCTAGCTCACTACCACGTTGAATCTTAGGAACGTCGTGAAATGAATGCCTGACTGATCTCACGCAGGTCACATGATCCGATTCGCCTCTGATGTGAACGCTCGTACAGGTCTCGCCAAGCCTGCGCAGCCACACCGCGAGCTACCCTTCGATATGCCACCATTGGCCTTGATAGAAAAAAGGGAAGTGTTTTGGAGAATTAGATTCGTCCTGCTAGCAGTACTACTAATTGTCCCTCTGTGCTCTAGGCGAGGGACTGTCGTCTTCCTTCTCCAGCCACAAACCCAGCGCTCCTCCTAGGCTTCCTGCTGCAGCTGCATACTTCGCCACGCATCCCTGGCGTGCGATGGCTTCTCTGTCTGCCATGGGTTGGCTTGGTCTGGCGTGACATGTAGATAGGTATACATCTTGCTTCGTGGGGTCGATGCGGACAATGTTGAGCTCACACTCAGCACCCGCTGATGTGGTCCACGCTGATCATTTATTCTGGCAGTAGCGCCCAGAACACAACCTCACCCCCTTGGTGGGGTCACTATCCGTTTAGTGAACGCCACATTGCTGCAACTGCCGCGTCGTCGTCGTGATTCGTGGCACACTTCGTCACGAGGACTGGCACACCTACAAACGTGTTGCTCGCTGGCTCCGATGTCGCTTCGGCATCATCAAGGCCGAGCCAGCGAACACGGAGCTCGTGCTCTTTGGTGGTCTTTGAGTAGCGGCATCCATCGACCTCTTCTACCCTCCGCGCACCTAACGTGTTCCAGAAGCTATAATGTAATTTATCCGGTCGATTCCGAATACAAACGTAGTCGCGACGCATGGTGCGTCGTGACTCCGAACGGAACTACCAAGTCCTGGACTTCGTACACATAGTCGGATACGGCCGCGACGACCCGACGCGGTCCCTTCCATCGGAATGTTATTTTGTTCATTCGTTCAGCCGCGAGGGCAACAAGAAAAAAAATCACCGATCGTGAATCATGGGAGTTCGACTTCGCGACGATTCTCCTGACGCTTTCTTGCGGCTTCGCGCCGCTTCGCGCCGCTTCGCACTTGCGTCGTGCATTGAGTTGTGCATACTCGCCAATGCGATCTGCTCCTGCTCCAAATGCTTCATCTTCTCGCTGTCCACCCACGACGCCGTTCTAATCTCGTCCGTGGGGACATCCATTATCGCCGTCGACGGTGTTGACACTGGCAGAGCCGTCGTCGCGACTATCGGCACGATTCCATTCAACCTGTTGCTGGGCATGCAGTTCAGTGCACTCTGCACGATTCGTACGGTATTGGGCCATTCTGTGGCTCCTAGTTGCCATTCACTGAGCATGGATCTCATACAGCGCAATCACGCCCTGTTGATCACCTCGATACGGCCATTCGACCATGGGCAGTAGGCCGTTGTGAATCTGGGTTGCGCTCCTAGGTTCTTGCGCAGAGCCTCAATCACCATGTTCTTGAAATGACTCCCTCTGTCCGAAGCCCAAGTGTTCACGACTCCAAATCGCGAAAACCACGCCAGCAACGCTCGTGTTGTCACTGCTGCTGTTACTTTTGTCGCAGGGACTAAGTCCAATGACCCCCTGAAATTATCCCTCGACGCCAAAATGTAGAATATATCACTCGATGAAGTAGGTAGTGATAGAAAATCAAAGTGGAGGACTTCGTTGGGCTTGGTCGCGGCGATCGTCTCGCCGAATGGTCGCTGCACCACGTCGCGATGCACACGCAAACAGTGCCGGCAGCCAGCGATAAATGTCCTCGCGTCCTTGGCCATGCTGACGTTTGTTTTGGACTTCGAGGAGGCCCTTCGTGACACTTCCGACGCGATCGAGAGCGTTTTCTCTGATCGACAGAAGTCTCTGCTTCTCTTCAACGCTCTGCCCGACGGCTGGTCGAACCAACTCCACATCTGGAACGGCTCTCGCAAGTTTATCCCACACGCCGAACTCCGTAACCACGCTGAGGACAACACACGTGAGTGCGAAGCCAAGTTGAGCTAGACACAGCACAAGGGAACGCCGGAGTCGACCAACACCAAGGCTGAGAGGGCGCTCAAGGCTGATGCACCCCCGTCGCAAGATGACGTGCCTCGTCGGTGCTCGTACTGCCAGCGGCAGTTCCACGATGTGATGAGATGCCACGCACTGCAGCGCGATCTTGTCGCCGGCTGTGTCAAGGAAGGAACCGTGCTTCCTGCCAACTTTGTTCTCCGCACCGCCCCAGACTACTAGTCTAAAGGCGCGTCAAGCGATTCACGTGGTCCAGTCCAAAACCATCCGTACGGAGGTCGAGGAGCTACTGGCCGTGGACGAGGTCGTGGTCGTAGCCATGGCCGCGGCCGTGGCCCACTCAGAACCTATGTTGAACCAACAACATGTTGATGTATTCGGTGCTGAGGGTAACAAGGTCAACTTGGACGCTCTGATGAAAGCCAGTCAGGCGCGAGAGTCGTACCAACAAGACCACGGCACGGATCATGCTATAATTGCTGTGACCACCACGATCGAGCCGACACTGAGTCTCTCAGCTGTCTCGGACAGTCTCGACAAGACGTGGACCTTTGACTCTGGCTGCACTTGCGATGCTGCGTAGCAACAAGCGTGGTTCTCACAGATGAGCGTGGCCGATGACGATATCACTGTTGGTGGTGGAAACAAGATCCCCATCTGCGGTGTGGGGCACGATCTCTTTGAAGATCGCTGGTTCCAAGGGCACGGTGCGCACGATCGATATTGATGACGTGCTTTACGCACCCGAACTTCAGTTCAATTTCTCTCCGTGGCAAAGGCTGTGAAGGAAGCTTTCAAGCTCACGTTTGAACGCGCCCAGTGCAACTTCTTCCATGCCCACCACTACAAGATCATCGCCAAATTGTCCCTCTCCACGGGTCTCTACCAGTTCGATGCGAAGCCAGCTACTCAGCATGCGACTGCCTCCATGGCACACTCAGGTGAGACTTCTAAACTGCTTCTTGCTCACAAACGCATGGGCCATATTAACTTTCTCTTGTTGCAGGAAATGTTCAAGCATGGCGAACTTCCAGACCTTCACCTCACGGATGCAAATTTCCGTGCAGAACCCTTCTGTGCTGCATGTGTATATGCCAAGTTCCATAAAGCACCATTCAATAGACACCATGTTGAACGTTCATCGTACCCCCTTCAAAAAGTACAGTCTGGTATTTGTGGTCCTTTCCAGTGAAGACACTCTCGGGATGTCGGTACTTTCTGACATTTATTGATGACTACTCCCGTTTCGGGTACCTATATGTTATCGCCAAGCGATCAGACCTCTATGAGGCCTATGAATAATTTCGCCGGGAGGCCTTCAGTCTCTTCCGCAACGAGATTGGGGTGCTGGAATACCGAGAAAACCGCTACAACCCTGAAATCCAGGTGTTTCAGGCTGATAACGCCAAGGAATATGAGAAACCTGGCCGCAGTATCACTGCAAAATATAGCACAAAAACGCGCTTTACAAACGCATACACACCATCTCAAAATGGAGTTGCTGAGCGCCGCAACCGCACACTACAAGAACATCATAAGGAACTCTGGGGTGAGGCAACCCGTCATGCTAATGACGTTTTTAACTGCACGCCGAGTCCTGTCACAATGTGACTGACACCTTATGAGCTTTGGCACAATCGCCCTCCCTCCATTGAGTTCTTCAGAGTTTTCGGCTGTGAGTCATACGTACACATCCAAGACCAAGCTAAACGTGAGTCTCGTGCTGTCAAATGCATGTTCATCGGCCGCCCTGCCCACAGAAAGGGTTAAACTCCTCAATCTACATGAGATCACTATCGTGAACAGCCGCAATGTTGTGTTTCGGGAGCATGCGTTCCCAACACTGAAATTCTTGCACCCTAGCACTTCAAGCGCGCCGATCCAGGCCGTTCCAAGCGCGGCACCACCAACTGTTCCCTCTGTGGTTCCACTACACGCTCTTGCCCCACCGAGACCTGCTACTCCGCAGATTTTTCAGTCGCAGCGGGAACCCGACCGACACCTGCGGAGCTAGCTAACGCACCAGCTGTTGAATACTCGTTCCATGCAAGTTCCAAGCGAACCTCTGCTCTATCTCTTGACGATCCGCACAAACGCCGTCGCACACATGACGCCCCGCATCCATCAACCCCTTAAGGCCTTTCCTGATGAATCCAAAGAGATGCTTCTTTCCAAAGACGCGGATAGCACAGACGTCCATGAACGCTGTAACCAAATCCACGCACTGCTGGTGTCTCGCCATATACCAGAACCTCTACTTACAAAGCTGCTATGTTGTCGCCCCAGCAGTCTCTCGGGAAGAAAGCTACTGACTCGGAGTATAACTCCCTGATGGACAATCATACGTGGGACCTCGTCCCACCACCCGCTGGTCGAAAGATCATCAGCTGTCGCTGGGTATGGGACATTAAGTACAAAGGTGATGGCGCAGCTGACCGCTACAAGGCTCGACTCGCCATCCGCGGCTACAAGCAGGAGTATGGTATAGACTACAATGAAATCTTTTCACCTGTAATCAGAATGGAAGTTTTACGTCTTCTTCTCACCGTTGGCGCTTTGAACAACATGGAAATCCATCAGATGGATGTCAAGACAGATTTTCTTAATGGCACTCTCGAAGAGAACATCTACATGACACAGCTGGAAGGCTACCTAGCTCCTGGAGCTGAGGAAAAGGTCTGCAAACTAAACAAAAGTCTCTATGGACTCAAGCAAGCCCCTCGTATGTGGTACGAAACCTTGTGTGACTTCCTTACAAGCCTGGGGTTTTTCCGTCTCATCAAAGCCCGATGCGTGTTTGTCGGCCGGTTTTCTAGCGACCTATTGCCGACTACGTTGATGATCTCTTGATCGTGGCGAGCACGTTAAAGACCATCAAATATATCAAATCTGCCCTCCATAAGAGTTTTCAGATGTCAGATTTGGGTGAGGCCGGTTTTTTACTTGGTTGGTCTATTGTCCGTGACCGCAACGCTTGCACAATCTCGCTACATCAGGCTAAATATGCACAGAATATCCTTGATCGTCAATTTCCTGCGCGACGTCAGTCAATTTTGCGCAAACCCTGGGCAACCTCACTGAGAGGCAGTAAAAAGAGGGCTAAGGTAGGAACACAACATTTTTTTGGTATTACTTTGGGAGGAAGCTCAAACATGCAGCTCCTTGCCAATCAGCAGTATCTAAGTGCATACTCTGATGCGGACTATGCCAACTGCGTAGACACACGGCGATCTGTTGGCGGGTACCTTACGCTCTTCTGTAACAGCCCGATTTCATGGCAGTCACGGAAGTGGTGCTTTCCACGACAGAGGTAGAATACATTGCACTATGCCATTGTGTCCAAGAAGTTCTCTTCTCGCGCCCTCTGCCTGGTGAGATGGGATTCAAGCAGAAAGGTCCTGTTACTGTCTTTGAAGACAACCAAAGTTGCATTAAACTTGCAAACAACCCGTAACTGCATGGTCGGTCCAAACACATTGACATTAGATACCATTTCGTTCAGGAAAAGACTGACAGAAAAGTCATTGCAATCGAATACTGCAGCACTAAGCAAATGGCAGCTGACATATTCACGAATCCGCTACCCAAGGCTTAGTTCATTCATCTTCGATCTCTTGTCCATGTGAAAGAGATTCCACAGTAAGCGAAACATACAAAACCATAACGACGTTTCCTAAAATACACGTTTACACTGCCAAAGTATCTGGAAATACTTTCAAAATTAAACAATTAGTATCCTATACTTGAGTATTCAAACCAATACTAGTATGTAGCACCATCCCTCGCGTAGCTCGCAATGTTGCTAAGGGGACCGACATCCCAGCGTGCGCTGTCGAACTGCACGCTGGGACGGCGACCCCCATCAGATTCTCGTGGGGAGCTGAGAGCTGGTAGGCTAGGCCGTGTTTCTCGCTTAGCAAGCCAATTTCTGCCACTTTATGCATCGCTACACTTCACCCTGGTTAACGGAAATTGACCATATTCAGGCACCCGTAATAGCCAGTATTTTTCTGAAGAGGGTAGGTCAACGTTTATGCCGTCAAAACACCCTAAATCCCAGTGAATTAAAGTAAAAAACCGCTCTGCCCATCTCCCTACAATACAAATTAGCAAATTCCCTGTTTGTCTAAATCGTGTCCCTCCACGTTAATGCCCAAGTGTGCTTAAACCGAGTATGTTTACCTACAAA
>JAADWT010000112.1:0-35760 GCA_023336285.1 Pythium grandisporangium
ACACCAACAGCACCAATCGCCAACAACAACAATAACCCAACCAACACCAACACCCACACCAACACCAACGCCAACAAGCCTCACCTCGACAATGTCCAAGAACGGTGCGTCATCCATCCATCCATCACCATGCGCCATGCCTCAGCCATCTGCATGGAGACGCCCCTGCGCCGTCTAGCCACGTGGACATGCATGCCTTCGTCTGTCTCTCTCTCTCTCTGTCTGTTTCCTCCTGACGGTCGTTTCAATCCATCTCCATCTCTCTTGATCCTGCAGGGGAATTGATCGACGTGGCCGAGCCAACGCCCGTCGTGGGCGCAACCACCAACGCCAATGCCACTAGCGGCGGCGGCGGTGGTGGCAATGGCGCGGAGAAGGCAACGGCGCCGCGCAAGGAGCGCAGCAAGTCCCGCGACATGGGCAAGCGCATGGGCGGTGGGCAAAAGGGCGTCTGGGGCTCCACCACGGAGGTACTCCAGGGCGTGGCCGTCGTGGACCAGCAGGACCCCAACTATGACAGCGAGGGCGAGGATGGCGTCGTGCTTGTCTCCACCTCGGGCTCCCCACAGCGCAAGCCGGCGCCACCCAACCTGGAGCCGGATGAGCTGGCGGCCAAGGAACTCGCGGTCAAGCCACCGCCGGAGATCAAGGCGCGTATCATTGAGATTCTCACGGAATACCTCACGAGCGGGGACGTGAGCGAAGTGCAGCGCTCACTGCAGGAGCTTGGCTCGGAGGAGTTCAAGTACGAGGTGGTCAAGCGTGCAATCACCATGGCCATGGACAAGCACGACAAGGAGCGCGAGATGGTGTCACGCCTGCTCTCAGAGCTGTACCTGTGTGGGCTGACGCCCTCGCAGATCGCCATGGGCTTTCGCCGTGTGCTATTACTTGCCGACGATCTGCAGATTGATATCCCCACGTACGTCACGTGCCCCAGTGTCGGTGGATTTGGACGGCTGGGTGGCCTTGTTGATTTTATGTTTGATTTTTTTTCCGGGGGATTTTTGATTTTGATTTTGATTTTGATTTTGGTTTTGGTTTTTGATTTTGATTTGATGCATCTGTTGGCTCGGGTATTGCGCTCGCTATGACGCTTGTCGACTGATTTGACTGACTGACTGCACAGCGCCAAAAGCATGCTGTCGATCTTCGCGGCGCGGGCCGTGGTGGATGAGATCCTGCCGCCAAGCTTCTTGGAGGATCCGTTCATCAACCGGTACGCGGCGGACATCGCTGCCGAGGCTATCAAGAAGCTAAGCATCAAGCACGCATCGGCACGGATGGAAAAGGGCTGGGGCCCCGGTGATGGCCGTCCCGTGGAGGAGCTCAAGGTTGCGATCGATCAGCTCACGAAGGAGTACTTGCTGTCTCGTGACCTGGAGGAGGCCGCACGCTGCGTGCGAGAGCTGAACGTGCCGCATTTCCACCACGAAGTAGTCAAGCGGGGCATTGCCAATTCGTTGGAAGAAGGAGGTGAGCAGCACGGCGCGGCCATGTCGTCGTTGCTGGCCTACCTCGTGGCGCAGGAGATTGTGTCGTCGCAGCAAT
Source organism: Pythium grandisporangium (assembly GCA_023336285.1). NCBI lineage: Eukaryota > Oomycota > Peronosporomycetes > Pythiales > Pythiaceae > Pythium > Pythium grandisporangium. The sequence goes on from JAADWT010000112.1 coordinate 1,552, forward strand.
TGCAGAAAGGATTTGAAAAGTTCAAGCTCGTGCTCGCGGATGTCGTCCTGGATATCCCACATGCTGGCTCGGCGTTTCAAAGCATTGTGGCGCGTGCCAAGAGCGACGGCATCTTGCCAAGCGATTTTGATGGTACGGCCAAGCAGCTGTAGGATATCATACCGTAGGCATCCGCGTGGGTCTTTTCAAACGGAGGAACGGACAAGGTATTCAACTATGGCAGCAGGATCGAGACCATGGAGAATCTCACGAGGAGAGGAGATTCTTGGGGGCAATAGCACGCGTGGCGTTGAGGCGAGGCAGGAGATTGCAGTGAGATAAAAAGGAAGCACAGGCAAACATAGGCAGACCCAAAGAAGAAGATAAGCGCCTCCCCCCACGCAATAGGACAGCAAGGACAGAGGAAAAATCAGTCACCACGATCAAACCGAAAAAGAAAGAAAGAAAAAAACTCGCAACAAACAGACAAAAATCCCGGAACGATTTGTGCATTTTGTCGCTTTGCATCAGCGTTCGCGAGCGTTGACCGGCGGGTCGACCCAAAAAGGGGCCCGCTTAGAACGGGACGGATAGGAAGAGAACACCCAGTTCGTACGGCGCGAGTTGCTGGTCGTTGTCGTTGCTGTCGTGCGCAGTGTGCGAAGATTCGCACTGATTGTCGTGTCGGCTGCCCACAGGTGGTGCATCCACCGCCGTAACAAATTGACACTGCACCACCACGCGATGTGCTTCCTGCAGGGACCCAATCTGTTTCCACAGCTTATCCTTCTGGAAACTTTCGCGACGAGTCCCCCGAGGACAATCTGATTGAGTCACCGGCACGGTGCTGGGCACCTTTGGAAGCTGCAGCGAATCAATAGCGAGCGTGATAGAGGTGTGATCATCGTTATTCCCGATAAACTCGACCGTGGCCTGGACAGAGGCGTCCCACGCCACGTACCGCACGATGGACTGGCGCGGGCGAAGCGTGTACCGATAGTAGCGATTCGTTTTGGTTTCCACAGCCTTGCAGGTCTCCAACTCCACGTCACAGGTTAGCTCCACTGTATCGGGAAGTAGAGCCCTAGTCTGCTTCATGGGCGATACGTTTCTAGTACCACCACCCTCGTGAGGTTCATCTGCTCGTACGTCTTGCTTCTCTTCGCCAAGCTCGACGATCAGAGGCGTCCGACGACCCGAAGGCTGCTTCGTGTTGCCGGTCTTATTCATATTCTCGCTCTCCTCTGCGTGAAAATTCGTAAACACCAAGTGCACCAGCGTCGGCTCCAGATCTTCATCCTCCTCGCTCGCCTCTTTGCTCGCTGCCTCCTCCTCGTCCAGCTCCGTGTTGACGCGCTGCCGCTCACTGGTTTCCAGTAACTCTTCAATCCCATCCATCTGATACACTTCAGCCAGTTGCTTGAGATCTTCTCCTCGCGAGAACGAGCGACTTTCCTCATCAAACCGTAAGGCAATCGTCTGGCATCGCGTGCCACGAAGCTGTTGCATAATACGCTCACGAACTTGGGGCAGTGCCTCCATCACCAGGCTTCCGCGCGCACCGGCCGCCATTGAAGATGGTGGTAATTGGACGACCGCCAATTCATCCAAGTATCGCTGCACATCCGAGAGCAGAGGGAGCTGGTCCACGAGCAATTCGTTCAAGTATTTCCGAATACGCAGCAATTGATCCTTGCGGTACGTTGTCATCTCGTAGTGCTCACGAGCGGATTGCGTGCAAAGAAGGTAGTAGACTGCCAGCCAGACCTGTGCTTCTGTCGGTGTGAGCTCGAGTAGGTCGCTGGGTTCCACGACCGTCCATTTCTGATTGGCAAACTTGCGCCATTGTACCTGTTGGCGGTGGGTGCTGCTGGCACTTCCGTCGGTGGGTGGTGGTAGCGGCGGTGGAGTCACGAGCGCCTTGTGTGTCCACGGTGGGCTCTCAATGAGGATAACCAACGAGAGCAAGATATCGTGCTTGTCCATCAGTCGAGACACGATGCTCAGCGGTAGCACATGCAGACGCTCGGCGATGTAGCGCAACAGCGTTACGCTTTGCACAGCGATGCGAAACTCAATCTCGAGTTGTTGGCGGGCCAGCTCGAGACGAGTGCTTTGCGATTGAATCATTTGAATCACCTCACTGCCCGACTTGTGGAACGTGGTTGTTGTGGCAATCGCGTCTCGCGGTAGCGCGATGAGCCACGTCACCTTACGTACGCAATAGTCAATCACCTCCACGACAAGGTCGTCGTTCAACGTCTCCACAACATGCTCGTGGTAAAAGGCAACCTCGAGCAAGTTCACTAGTGCTGCCTCGTGATATAACTACACACGAATGGTATCACCTCAGTGTCTTCCATCAGAATCTATTCCATGGCAAGTTTGGGCACTGAATCGGGTTGGCAAGTACGTACGATAAAGTAGAGCCGCAATGAGGCATCGTCCGAGTCCTGGCACTTGAGCAGAGGGAAGACACGCGCCTTCCAGATCTCGCACGCCAACAGATTCGAGATGATGGTGGGGAACTTTTGATAGGTCAGGAGCGTCTCAATCACAAAATTGTCCTGCTTTTGCTGTGCCGACTGATGCGCTTGCAGGTTGAGCTTCTCGATCGTGTGGTGGTACGCGAGCCAGCGATGCTGGCATCCAATCTCGTCCACCGACTGCTCGGCAAGCTGGTCGATCAACTGCTCCGCCTCGCTTGGCATGACCATGAACGCAGGTGATGTCATCTCGTTGCTGCTATATCAATAATACACAGCAAGGAAAAAGTCACCATGAGCATCTCGTCCCCATTGCGCCTCCACAAACGCGGCCACCGTAACCTACTTCATTCTGTTGCACGGCACCTATGACAAGGGCAATGCCAATGTTAAATGCGCACAACAGTTTTCTTAGCCTTCGCTGGTTTCGTCGCCGTTGCTGTTGTCGTCCAGGTAATTCCCCCCCGTGCCCGTGGAGGCATTCGCAGAAAGATTTGCGCCATTCCTTTTTCCCCCTGTTACTGGATGTAGCCATGTGTCCTTTCAGACCCCAGTCTGATTCCTTCCGCATTTCCTCAGACTCCGATCTGAGTAAATGGTACCATGTACCGCCACCTGGTATTGCCGTTGGTACGGAACGGCACAGCATCGACAAGCTCAAAGCGCGCTGGCATCCTGAGCGCTTCCAGCACCCAGGCGCTATGAACGCTGGCAACAAACCGCGCGGGGGCACCGCCAAGGAGCGAAGCGTGTTCGGTACGTGTGTCACACCCTATCTGTATACCTGTCTGCGCGTTGTCACTTCCGTCGTCGCAGCGCTGATATCTAACGGACGGTGTCTGGTGTCATGGGCTGTGTGGTTACGCATCGCTGCAGTGGGCAATATCCCGTACGACGTCTCGGAGGAACAGCTTCGCGAGATCTTTTCCGAGGTCGGGTCGGTTGTCAACTTCCGGTGCGTAGCACTAGTACTAGCTAGACGTGTGGGTTACATTGCACCATGTAGACTGTAGACGCTTCCTTGCGTGGGGTTACTCACGGCGTCTGCGCATTCGTACCCCTGCCTTCATGCATTTCGCTTTTGTTGCTGCTGCTGTTGTTGTTGTTGCTGCTGCTACAACTATTTTACTCCAGCCTTGTGACCGACCGCGAGTCGGGCAAGCCCAAGGGGTATGGATTCTGTGAGTACGCCGATGGCGCGACGGCATTGAGCGCAATGCGTAACCTCAACGGGTACGAGGTGAACGGGCGTAACCTGCGTGTGGATTTCGCGGACGGTGGGGACAAGTCCTCGAGCAACAGTGGTGGCGGTGGAGCTGACAAGGCCGCCGCACCCACGTCCGTAAGCGGTGAAGTGCTGATCAACGCCATAGAAGGCGCGATCGCCAAGTTTGGACCCGTCAAGCTCTACGATATGCTGGTCCAATTGAAAGAACACGCGCGCCAACGACCCGAGTACACCAAGGGGATGCTCAACGCCAACCCAGCACTCACGCATGCCGTCGTGCAGTGCTTCAAGACGCTTCACATCCCCATCCCGACCTCGGCCGAGACCCACCCAGCGCTCCTGGTCTGATACCCTTGCTGATTGATCCTCGAACAAGGCTGGTCGACTGATCTCACTGACGGGGGGGATCCTATGCCATTAATGTTGTTGTGTTGTGATTGTAGCCACCGCCACTGCTTCCCGCGCCCGGAGGTATGCCCATGGCCATGGGCATGGGCCGTCCACTGGCAGGCGTTCTACCACCTCCACAGCGTTCTCCAATGAATGCCGGTGGGCCTCCGGGTGGGGGTATCCTGGGCATGGCGCCTCCAGGGGTGAGCATGGCGCCACCACCCACACTCTCGGCCCCACCGCCCGCCAAGGCCGGTGGCACGCGGTGGAGCTCTCGGCCAGGGCCTATGGCCGCGCCCACTGCCCCTGTATCGGGTGGAATGGCCGGTATGTCGCACCACGGAGCTCCTCCTCCTCCAATGGTCTCGCATGCGCCAGTCGTGACCGCCCCACAGCAGCAGCAGCAGCAGCCTCCACTGATGCCCACGCCACCGGCCCCTGTCGCCAGTGCCACACGGAGTCGAGACCCACGCCGTGCTCGCGATCCACGACTAGCCAAGCGTCCGTCCTCTGCGGAGCCTCCAATGGCTGGTGCCGACGCCAAGCGCATCAAAACCGAGGACGGTCGAGAGCAAATGCCGGGTCACCCTGGCCCTGTGAATGGCGGTGGCAGCGAATACGATGCCATCGCTGAGCTCGCGCGCGACATGACACCGGAGAAGATGAACATGCTGCCACCAGCCGAGCGCCAGATCATCATGGGGTACATGCAGCAGCACGGCATCCAGCTTCAATACCAGCATCCGCGCTGATGCGATGGCATGTCGTGGTCAGCCAATGCTTTGTGTTAGTTTAGCCTCGGTTATATGCCATAATTACGAAACTGACCCCGTAGCCATCACTCCTCCCTTCGCAAACATGCACTCTGCCGTATTGAAGTCGTTTGCTCTGGTGGCTCATAGTCAACGAGTTGTTGACACGAATGAACCCAGAGAATCTAACCACCCGCCTGCGTAATTCTCAGCAGATTTCCACGAAAGAGCGCGAGCAATGGGCTGTGCCCAACTGAGGTGATGCCTGACCACACTGCCAGGAGCAACAACACATGGACGCCCATTCCAGTTGATCCGGTCACTTCGACACCACGCTAATACGCCATCACCATGAGCTCTCCAAACCACGGCTTCTGGCACTGGCTACGCGATCTTTTCCGCGGACAAAATGCCAAGAAAGAGGTACCCTCATGTGCTGGGCTGCCGTAATGGGGGCTGGATTGCATACCAGTCCAGTCCAGTAGCTCAGGAAGCCAGCTACTGACATGTTTCTGTATTCGTTCTCGCTGATCTCTGGTCGAATATCCATACCAGAGCCGATCACCGCTACCTGCTTCGGCCGTGTCAGCGCAAAAGCCCTCACAATGCGCTAGACTCTCGCAAGAAGAGCGGAGCATGCTCCAGCAAGCGACCCGTGGCATGGGCCGTTGGTACGTGTGCCGACAGAACCACCCGTACCTCGTGGGCAACTGCGGGGTCCCTACCCAGGCCGCCATGTGCCCCACCTGTGGCGACCGCATTGGCGCACACAACGGCCGCTACCAGCTCGTCGCTGGCAACAAGTCCGTCGCCGATCCCTTCGCCATCCCGCTGTCCATGTAGGCTCAACAGTATACCAGGTAGTAATATCCGTCCAAGCGACTTCGAAAATAATACTATTTTCACCCATAATGTTGCGCCAGTGTCCCCAGTGTTGAAACGGCGCGCATACATCCTTATTCTGTCCGACACAGTACCTCCTCTGGGTGCCCCACCAACCAAACTTGTTGGCGTTGGCGTTTGGACGAGGGAGACAAATCAACTCCAAGCTGCTGGTGTACCGTTTCGCTCGCCAGCAACACGGTGGGTGGTGAGTGATTGACTCGCAAGCAGAATTGGAGACATACATTGCAAGCACCACGCGTAAGATGGTGCGCAAGTCTAGTCGGAAGAGCGGTGGCGCGGCGCTGGTGTCGTCTCTCGTGCGTGCCGAGGAGGCCGCCGAGCATGAGATCCTGGAGACGCCCACGATGAGCCGACTGGCTGGTGGCCACGACGGAGAGGAGGATGGCGCGCCGGACGAGGACGAGGAGCAGGCCGACGAAGAAGCCGAGGCCGAGATCGAGCGCCGTCTCGTGGAGGAGGCACTTCGTGAGCAGCAAAGCGCCGAGAATGAGCGCGAGCAGCGTGGCATCTACAACGGCGAGGCGCTCAAGCAGCTCGTGCTGGAATGGGATGTCGACCAGCCGCTGGCGTGGGTGCAAACACTGGATACATGTGTGGCGCCGTTGGAGGAAGTGAGTGTGCACGATGACCTTAAGCGTGAGGTTGCGTTTTATAACAACTCGGTGGTCAGTGTGCGCGCCGCCAAGGCGCGACTGCAGTCGTTGAACGTGGCCTACAAGCGGCCCGCCGACTACTTTGCCGAGATGCTCAAGAGTGACGCCCATATGGCCAAGGTGAAGGATAAACTCATCTACGAGCAGAAGAAGATCCACGCCGTCGAGGAGCGGAAAAAATCGCAGGCGCATCGCAAGGTCGCCAAGGAGGTACGCATTCGGAGGATGAGGAGCATGGCTGGGCATTGGCTGGACCGGTTGGCTTGTGGGAATACTGGAGGGATGCCTAGCGAACTGATTGGACTGATTGTTGTTTTTGGTTTGTCTTGTGTGTGTGTCGGCGTCATCAGGTGCAAGCGGAGAAGATCAAGCAGCGCCTGCAGGAGAAGAAGGACACGCTGGACGCGGTCAAGCAGTGGAAGAAACGACGGAACCAGGACAAGGGTGGGGCGATCCACGACGATGACGACCAGGAGCTGGACGCGATCGTCAGCGGCTCGGGCAAGCGAAAGCGCGATGGCGCGGATGACCGCGGCGGCAACAGCAAGAAGCCGCGCGGCCAGGACATCAACCGCAAGCGGGAGGCCAAGGACAAGCGATACGGCTTTGGCGGCAAGAAGCGCCACGCCAAGAGTAACACCCGCGACAGTACCAATGATACGTCTCGATTCCCGGGCCGTCAGCAACGCGGTCCCATGGGCAAGAGCGCTGGTGGTCGAGCGGGTGGCAAGCCTGGCGGCCGAGCGGGAGGAAAGCCCGGCGCTGGTGCTGGCAAGGCACCCAAGGCCAAGCGTGCGGGCAAGGACCAGCGATCAAAGCAGCGTGGGAAGAGATAAACAAATGGCTGCGCTTAGAACTTCGTGGCCAACGCCGTGCCAGCCATTTTGCGGGGCGCTGTTCTCCTGGTGGCATCGGTGTACTGGGGAACTTGAGCGGCTCGGCTGCGATGTGAACTCTGAGCTGTTTCAGATTCCAAGCTTCGCGCGCTTTTTCTCATTCCCTCTTTCTCTTTCTTGAGTTTGCTCGCTAGCGATCTTCGCTCACAATATATAGATCAATCTGAGTGTATATCCGCACGATACTTTTCCCCTTTAGGTCATAGTCCTTCGGGCAATTGCCATGATGTCTCCTGGGTTATATGATTAAAGTAGTAGACCTGATTGGAGGAAGGATCAAATACTTCCTCCCACGGCGATACGGGTGACGTTGCTGGTTCAGGAGGAATTGGCTGTGGAAGGTATTCAGTCGAAGTCCACTCGTATGAGCCACCCTCAGCAGCAGCAGCATTGTATGACGCGTAATCTCCTCCTTGATACTCCGAACTGTATGCATCATTGCCCTCTGCTGCCTCTGGAGTCCCCCACCACAGCGCCTCATCGGTAGCTACTGATGGCGTACCCACACCCCAGGTTGAATTGCTTTGATCATTTGGATCATAGTATTGCTCAGTCATCGCTGCAGCATTCGCATCATACTGATAATTGGTGTCCGGTTCGTATTGCGCATTCTGGTCAGTGTACCCTGGCCAGCTACTCGAATCATACCCGCTCGGATACTCGGCTGCACCTCCGTCGGCGTTGTATTCACTTGACCAGCCTTGCGATGCATAATACGCATTCCACGCCTCTGCATTTCCGTCGGATGAATAAAAATAATTGTCACTGTTGACTAGCGGGTACGATGCACTTGTCACTCTCTCCATGGTTTCCGTGCGAACCCCCGAGTCGTCAGTATATGCTTGCGAAGTACTGTAGTAATCGCCCCCGTATGGCGACCCCCACGTCGATGCCGACACGTCTCCGAATGCTCTGTATTGACAAGAATCGACATTTGCATCCGCGACAGGCATCCCACCCATTTCCAATGCTACGGCTCCGTTGTTCAACATGTATTCCGTAGCCTCGTATATGTCTTGAGTCATGCGCTCCTCTATGTCGTTCGCATTTGCATAAATCTCGCCACTCGCATTCCCAATGGATGGCGGGATTTTACTACTGTCACCAGACACCGCCGACGTAGAGACAGGATCGGTCCCCACGGATTCTTTTGCTAATCGTAGTTTTTTCGCTCGGTCTGCTTTTCTTTCTGCCTGGAACGCCCGAAAGGCTCTCAATTTTTGACGCCTCCACACTGCAAATCGTTCAGCAAATGAATGATTCACCCACACAACACGGGTTGGATCCATAGAAAATTCCACCAAGAACATTGCATAACTGCACGATTGATCCCCGTTCCCGATTGCAGTCGTGCTTTCACTTGATCTGCCCTGATCGTTGGGGTTGAACGCACACGCCAGGGGCACGGTATGTTGTGAAATGTGATCCTTGGCAGAAACATCAACCAGGATTGTGTCTTCGGGTGATCGTACCCAACGCTTTAAGTCGTGCTGCCACACGCGGTCCAAAATCGGCTGCTCCATCGATAGCTTTTTCAATCGAATCGTTTGCCGATTCAGAATCCATCCACGCAAATCACTGGAACACGCGAAATTATCATTTCCTGGTGAGATGATTGCCACACCAGGGAGTGGCACGCCGAGCTGCATATACTCATGCAAAAGCAGACCAAACATCTTGGCTCGAATTATAAGTTGCCGGCGCTGGAAAGCGTTCATGTCTCGAAGTTTCTGCTGAATCGGTGAGTCACTGGGCAACGCTGGAGCAATACCAAGCACGTTTTTAAGCGCATATTTGAGCTTTCGCTGTGTCTTCGCGTCTTCTTGAATTTGTGACCATTTGGTGTCTTTTTCGGCTCGAAGGGAGCGAACGACTCGTCGGGCCCGCAGTAATGGAGCCTGGTTCCTCCAAAATATTTGGATTTTCTTCGCGAACCGTTCCTGCTTTGCTCTCAACTCTTTGGCCTTCATTTTTTCGGTGTCAGCGCGCTCACGGGCTTCACGTTCCCGAATAATCCGGTTTGCTCGTCGTCTCATATTAAGTGTTGACAACAAAACACGAGATAGATTTCCACATGCCTCGACAGGGTGTCTGTCGATAGCACATCTAGCACAGACACGTCGCCACGGATCACAAGTTTGACATTCCCATTGCACAGCACGGGGGCTTGGCTTGTGTGGAGGTATTGTAGTAGGATTCAGCTCTCCCCCGTCGTCACTGGCGCAGTCATCGCACATCTCAACTAGTGCAGTTGATTTATGAGTTTGCATTGCTCCTTTCTTGTGAATGAATTCAAAGCAAACGTCACAAAACAGGCTCTCTCTTTCCCGATTCGCTTCATCGTCGACTGGTAGACCATTCGGTGCCATAGATTCGCTTGCAGACTCTCTAGGTTCTGCTTGCTTTATCAGTCTTGAATTCCCTGGAGCGCCGTGCTTAAAGCAATCCGCACACCTTCGAGAAGCAATCTGAAATCTGCACAGCCCACACTTTTGAAGCCTGTCCATCTCATGAGAGTTTGAGATGCCATTCTTATCTTCTTTATGGAATTTTTTCATGCAATTATCGCAGAATAGTTCTTCACACTCAAAGCAAAACCAGTCACTGCTCATCGCACAGTCACTGTTTCCTTGGCACTGTGCAGTAAGCGTAAGGTCAGCTGGAGGAAATGGAACAGTCTCTCCAAATACATCCTCATTGCCGAGTTCGCGTGGTTTTTGCCATGTGGAGTAACCGGTTCGTGGATTCATCCAATACGGTAGGCCCCATTCAGAATCGATATACTTATCGTATTGCTCTTGAATTTTGATCTTGAGCACCAATTTTGCGAGACATATACGTACGCGAGTCTGAATTTTAACAACGACCAACGATTTTGCTTCCATATCTCGTTCTTTATGTTTATCGATGAGAATTCGTTGACCCAAAACCTTATTTCTGCGACGAATAAACAAGCGCTGAACCACGAGGCAGCGGGAATGAATCATTGTAGTCGTACAATCCATCAATTTGATCACGAGAGGTTTGATGTCCACGAGAACAAATAGATAGCGCCACAATAGCGCGAGCAGTCGTGCCTCAGGGCCATCATAGCGACTCCACCAAACACTGATTGTCGTTAACTTCAGATCTCCAAGTATCTGCAGTACCTGCTTAAACTCATCAAAGGATATAGCACGCTTGGTCGATCCACTGACCTTTGACATTGCTATGTCAACATCTGAAGATGTGAAAACGTCTGTTGCTCTGGTCTTCCCGCTCTTGCTTGGAGACACCTGCTTCGTTTTAGAGGGAGATGAATGTCGACCAACAGCTTTAAATAATGCCACCACTTTGGAACGCTCCATCTTGGTGGCTAGAAGTTCGTTTACGTCGAATTCACCCCATTTCGTGACATCCTTTAATCCGGAGATGACAAGAAACATGACTTGAAGAATTGGGTATGCCTTCTCTGGTTGTAGTGACGTCTGAGGCGAAACCAAGTTCCCACGCAAAAAACGTCTAATCGGATTTTCAAACGGGGAGCGAAACGAAGCCAGGATCATGTCATCTACAATATGCTGGGTGCACACCACCAAACTCTGCTCACAGAAGCGTTTCGTCTCTTCCTCTAGTCGGTTCTTCGTAATTAATTCACCAAGTCGCCGATGAAAGAAGAAATTTAAGTGCAACCATTGTTGCAGTCGACTGGCCATAACATGCTGATTCTCCTTTTCTTGCTTCCACCGTTTAATATTGTGTTGTGTCCTTTTCACTTTCAACCAGCGAGCAATCTTTCCTGCCGCACGTGAACGAATGCTCGCTCGCTTCCATCGCCACTGGCGAATATACCGACGGAGAAGTTGTTCTGCTCGCCGCATCCTTGCGATCGCACGGCCCTGGTTACCCCGAAAACGTTTTTGAATTGCGACTGCTGATGTTTGTCGGCGACGTAGCTCACATTCAACATTGACGGCTTGTTTTCTCCATTTTGATCGCAGATTATGCTTGTAATACTGGTGCTGAAGGAAGCATTGTCGAATCTTGTTTGCCGCGCTAGCAGTTAAATCCAATCCTTGGCGACTTGCTGGGTTTGCCGCTGATATCACCGGCGCTCCAACTGTGGTGATATATCTGGTCATCACAGCCAAGCTAATAGAGGATACGTTTTTTGACGAGCGCCTTGGCTGTTTCGCATCTACGTTGGAACCAATGGGTATTTTGTCTTCCTTACCCTTCCCGACAAGCTGTTTTACCCGGATGCGTTCCCTCTGCGCGAGCTTCTTGGCGCGTCGTCGCTGCATTTCATAATCACGCTGTTGGTTCCACCTTTTTATATTTTTCTGAATGCAGACTGCTGCGTGCTCGACCCGAACATACTGCCGTCGGATCACATTTACCCACTCTGCCTTCTTTCGATCGCGGCGCTCCTGCAGCCCATACCAAAAGCACACGCATCTTGATATCGTCTCACCTGCCTGAGCTTCTTTGTGCAACCTCAGCAGCCTGCGAAAGCGCCGCCTGATAAGCGCGGGGTAGAATGCTCGCGTGATCACAAATATGGCCCCCTTGCATTCCATTTGCCAATGCAATAGCGCATCTCTTGACGTATTTCTCCTCATTCTTTCCATGGCCAACGCGGCTCGGCGAGCCTGAACCCGATCGCGATTGATTCGCACACGCGTGGCACATCCTCGCACGATCTTTTGGATACGTATAGCCGCAAGAGACTGTCGGGCATGGATAATAAGATTCACAAGGCGATTCCGCTGCAAGCGGCGCAACTTCCAGGCACGCTGCAAGTAGACCGCAGCCCGCTTTCGCAGCATTCGCCGAGCTTCTAATCTGCGCCACAGAAAGCGTTTCCACACTAACTGTATCCTCCGAGCCTGATGAAGACGATAGCTCACACGTAGCGCGATCACCTGCTGCCGTTGCGCCTCCATCTTGTCCTGTTCCACGCGAAGTGTGCGGCACCATCGCCTGCCTTGATGACCCATGTACACACGACGGATGGTTGCCGCAGCGCGCCTTCGTTCAGCCTCACGAAGCGCAGCCGTTGCTGCCACCCACCGGTGCAGGTACTGCTTGAAAAAGCGATGCTGGAAGCGCGCCATCGCACTCTGAATCACCTCCAGGGACCGTGACTGGCAAAATTCGGTGAGGTTCCGCTCAAACAGGAACTGTGACGATAACACCGCCTGGGATTGCTTCAGGAGCTGCTGCATCTCGTCTGCTGCCTTGGTGACCTCTTGTTGCGATCGCTCCAGCTGTTTCTCCGTTCTCGCCAATGATTCCGACATGACGCGCTTCGCCTCCGCCGCAGTTCTCACCTCGCCATTCATCCTGTCTCCCCCCATTGCCGTAGTCGTAGCATCACTGATACCCTTTCTGGTTGGACTGATGGACTTGCTGCGTCGAGCCGTCTTTCCAGGAGAACATGGCGATGCAAGAACCTGCTGCGTTGGCTGCCTGTCCTCACCCCTGGCGTTCTCCTTGGCCAGCTCCTCCTCCCTCTTCCTCCTCAAGGAATCCTCTTCAATCGCCGTCTGCTTGACCATCTTCCGCTGCCTCTTCAGTGCCACCAGCGCGCGGTAGGCATCATTAGGTCGTAGTACATCAGGCACCATCACCTCCGCCTTGCTGACATGTTCACTCTTGCTCTCCTGCTGGCCCCGCTGTCGCTGCGGATGTCGCGACACCGCGAGGGGCAGCTGCATCTGGCGGATCAGAACGTCATCGATGGCTTCCACGCGCTTGCCGCGCTCGATTGCCAGCAGCGCGGCGTGCAGCTCGGCCATCTTCTCGTCGCGAGTGCTGGCCATGTTGCATGTTGCTCCTTGATGGACGGAGCAGGTACAGTACTTACTGGAGTTGACCCGTCGCGGTTCGCGGCGCGGCTTGCCACTTCAACATGAGCCACCGTACTGTACTGTGATGAACCGCAATACAAGGTCTCTCTGTGTATGACCGTCATCCTGGGGTGTGTACGGCATGTGCGGTTGATGCGCGGTTCGTAACAGGTGGAGTCTAAAAGGACACACACTCTGTCTATGGCCGCCAGGAGCGAGCGATGCCTATGAACGAACCAGAGCATTTCCAGCGATACCAGGTGGAAAGCGAATCGAAGCAAATCGAATCGAAGCAACCATGACCGCCAAGCAAGCCGTGCTGCGCCTCTACAAGGACATGCTTCGGGATGCGGCTCAGTACCAGGTGCGCGCCCCACCGCGTTGCCTCACCCTGTGTTGCGTGTCTGCGTTCCATCGGTCTAACCCGTCCACTATAGACTAACGACGACCATCGTCAACACCCTGTCTCTCTCGCTGTTTAACACTTTCACTGGCGCATTCTTCCGGCCACATAGAGCTATAACTACCGTAACTACGCCGTGCGCCGCGTGCGGGAGTCGTTCCGTGGCAACAAGGGGCTCACTGTGGGGAGCGCTGAACAGGAGGCAGCCGTGCAGGCCGCACAGGAGCAAGCCGCGGTGCTGCGTCGCCAGGTCCTGCTTTCCAAGATGTACCCGCCTGAGACCAAGAGCATCCTCGACTTTGCCTAACCAGCCTGAACAAGTCCAGTTGGAGCGCGTTCGGTCGATCTCGTCTAGTCTGCGGGTTTGCGATTATTAACGAGATGAATGAACCCCATTCCAACAGGATACTAAAGAAGCAAGAAGAAGAAAACGCAAGCTGGACGGAAAATATGCACGTTTAAATTTCAACATTCCGAGACTTGCCTGCCTTCCACTCCTTCTGTATCGGGTGTCCTCACAGAGTCAGAACCTACGGCGTCTAAGCGAGCACGACGGCGGCCAGCACCGAGAGCGCTGTGGCACTCACAGCCCACACCATACGACCGGCGGCCGAGCCGTCGGGCTGCGACGACGTGTCGCCGGGCATCACCACGTCCTTGTTGGACGGATCCCTCTTGGCCCCGAGTTTCACGACTACAGTCGACGACTTGTCGAACGCGTTCGACTTGGTGCCATGGCACACAGGCTGCAGGTTGGAGCAGCTCAGTGGCTCGATCGACGTGGGCATGTCCTGCAGTTCCGACGTAATGTTGGCCGGGCACGACAGCACCTTCTCGCGCGAGATCGTGTACGCGTCCATCGTGAGCGTTGACTCCTTGGTGGACGTGTACGCCTTCTTCAGGAACTCGTACTCCGGGTACGGCACAAATTCACACGGAATCTTGTCGTGGTCGCACTCGTCGGGCGAAAAGTACCCCACACCGTATCGGCCTTCGTCCGCCACCTTCGTCAGCGCTGCAGATGAGGAATGCACACAACCACCACATATAGCGTGGTTAGCCCCCCGTTTATTGGAAAAGAACATCCCAGACCACCCGAAACGCAGACGAAACGTACCCTTTGCTTCCGTGTTGGGGATCTCGGTCACAAATTCAAACACGTTGCCGCCCACAATCTGCTCCGTCATCTCCGACTCCTCGTTCATCCACTTGGCCTGCACATCCCCCATATCCACATATCCACCCACATTCAAGTTCATGCTCGTTAGCCCCCCCCTCCACTAAGTAGCGTCCACACCTCGTCTCCACCCATTTTCAAGCCAAGGCGACTACTACGACAGTATCCACACGTACGTCAAGGAAAGTACGCTGGTTCTCGTAGCCGTCCACCGTGTTCTCGCCGAGGTTGCAGCCAAACTCGCCAAACATGAGCGGACGCGGGTACTGCACCGCCTCGTAATCCTTCATCAGCGACTGCAAACCCGTCGAATCAGCATACTCAAGGTGCGTCTTTGGGTCGCACTCCACGTACGGGTTGAACCCGACCCACTCGGCGCGCGAAAACTCGTTATCGTCGGCGGCGCAGTCCATGTACGAGAGCCACCCTTCACGTGATGGGATATCTGCAAGGTCAATGCCAATCGGGACCTCCCGCACAAAGCCCGCGCACGTGGCCGCGTAGTTGCGTGCGTCCCGCATCAACGCCTTGGCACAGGGCATGGTCTGCGAGCCCCCCTCCACAAACTTGCGCAGCAAATTGTTCTCGTTCGCGATACTAAACCCAAGCGTGTTGTCGTACACGGCAAACGCATTGTACACCATCTGAACCCGTGAAAACAGCTCATCCGGGTAGCACTTGGGCGGCTCGAGGTCCAACAGCGCGCAGTTCTCACAGGGTGCAGCCATACCTACGAGCACATAGATGCCCGCGTCGGCACACGCGCACATAAACTTGTCGTGCGAGACACTCGGGTCCACACTGTAGAGGCGAATGGTGTTGACGCCCAGGTCCTGGAACACCTTGAGATGCGGCGCCCACACGTCCTCGTGGATGTCCGCGGCCCAGTCGTAGTTGGCCACGTCGGCCATCTCGCCGCCGTTCGGCCGCGGGTAGTAGGCCATGCCCTTGATGCGGAACTCGAGCCCCGTGACCGAGTCAAAGAACTTGTTGCCCTTCACGACCACGGGGTTCAGCCACCCCTTCCCCGACGAGGACGACGTGGTGGACGTTGTCTCCTTGGTGGTCGTCTCCTTGGTGGTCGTGGTCTCGGCGTCGCCTTCGGGGGCCACAGTGCCCTCAGTGTCCGCGTCAGCGTCCGCCACCTTGTTGATCGTGAGCTGCGTGGCCTGCGTGGTGGACGGCATGGACGCGATCGCGGCCACAGCCGCTGTGGCCAACACGAGGGTGCGGACGTTGCGACCAAATGCCATGTTGCTTGCCGGTCGACGAGAGAGAGGGAGGGAGTGGGGTGGTAGGTTAGACGGAGAGGAGTCTAACGAGAGAGGTCGCGAGGGCGCGGAGTGTCCGGAAGATGGCAGGAAAGGAAATGCTGTGGGGGAGCGATCTGGGAGAGCGACAGCGTCTGGTGCGGACCGTGGGCTGTCGTGCGATGCCAAAAACCGTCAAAGAGACACAAACCGTGGATGGGTGCGCTTGTGTGTGTATGGGGATGGTCGTGCGTGTGTGTGTGTGTGTGTGCGTATGGTTGTGATCCCCCACCCTCTCTCCTTTCCTCCGCGCTCCCTCTTCCACTATTGATCGAAGAAAGGGCGACGAGAAGTCAGAAAGCAATTGCGACGGCCAAGGACGAGAGCTCACCCAGCGCATTCCTTGGACCGCGGGTCTTACTTCAGTACAACATCGCCTGGACTCGCGGCTGTTTTTTGCGTTTGAGCATCAAGTACACCATTTTACCCAATCATTGACCAAGCATGATATTTGCCCCCCAAAAGTATTCGTCGTTTGTTTGATTCCTAAGCTGTATGGTTAGGTTGTAGTTTGGGATTGTAGAGTTGTAGGACTTCTAAATAAATACATTGGGTGATTGTCGATTGAACTTCTGGGTAGAGCGCCACCGAACTGGCTAACAACGCGCGACGAAATTAGTCCAACTGGCGGATGGCTGCATAATTATCCGACGCCCCGCGGCTTCAAGGTGGCTTATTATAATTTTAGTCGAAGGTTTTTAAGATATTAGCCTCGGCAAGGAACGGGTAGGCTTCGATAACCTTCGAGACATCGTTGTCCATCCTGTTTGCGCGAATATCTAAATATATTGGTTTTAGTCATAGAGCGGCGAACAATTCGAAAATTAGAGCAGCTTTCAGCCAACACGTGAGAGATTGCTCTTAAATATTTGCTAATTGAAGTAAAAAGTAGTATGTTCAGAATCTACTGATATTTCTGCCTTTGACTGTCTCTAATAGTTTATACATATCAGGTGCTCCTTATAAAGACTAAATTCTGTACCCAACTCGCGACCCAGCGCAGTTGAGAATCTCAACTGCGCTGGGTCACTTGAACCTATCGAATCCTTGCTGTATATCTCTCCGCTGTGTGATCCGGGACATGCTCCAGTGGTCAAAATCATCATTTGGTTCAATGTCAGCCGCGAAGATACCAATACAACAAAAACTATAGAATAAAACTAGAAAACTCATGTCTAAAACTCATGTCTATTTTAATAGACCTGAGTTTTAGACGCGAAGGATCTTTTGAAAAATAGATCCTTCGCGTCTCCACTCATACTGTACTGTAGTAGAGAACGCGATTGGTATATTTTAATATATTATAAGTGCCAGGCTTGCAACTGGGGTATTTTAATACCCCAGTTACAAGCCTGGTACTTCCGTTAGCCAGCGAGACGTGTTGCGAACCGCAACAAGCCTTTTGCCTAGCCAAATGGCGTGGCTCGGCAACACAGCGAGTCGTGGTGTCGTGGTCCACGACACATTCATGCACATGGCAGTGACGGATTTTAATCGACGCTTCGACCACCACACGTACACTCACACTTACAATGTAGCCACTATACATTGCACCCAGTCGTATTTATGATGTTGGTAATAGTCGTATGTAAAATATGTGTGTATGAGATACTCGGAGTACCCCGCCCCCTCGTTAGCCATCTATATTAGTGAAAGTGGAAATCGGGGTACTTTACTAGAGCGTTAATGCAAGCATCTGCTCGTTGCATATGAAGGATCGGATTTCATTTGGTTTTCTGAGGCAATCTGTGTAAACACTTGGCAATGCGCGAGTGTGTCGTGTCATTCGTCGTTGCCATGGGCACTCCGAAAGCGATTCGAGCTGCTAGACTATTAATAATGACGATCTTTCTATCGCGTTGGGAGACACAAGCATATCGACACAAGCATATCCGGTATCTTTGAGAGTCGATTGCAATGCCTTCGTGGCTCAGTGGTAGAGCATCTGTCTTGTAAACAGAAGGTCCCCAGTTCAATCCTGGGCGGAGGCAAAGAGTTTTCTCTTCTTGAGGAAATTATTGTACCGTCCGACAGGGCATTTACAGTTATTCCCTCGATAACGAAAATAAACAAGTCGTCAAGAGTCTTGATGCTCGGCTGCCTCTCGATTCAATACGCAGTCCAGTCAGCATCACGCTCTCAAATTCACGGCGATGATGCGAGGCAGCTGACACGGCTCGTGGCATCTTTCAGACGAGGTCAAAACCGGGCAAAAAATCACAATATCAGTTTTCAAAGTACAACGTGCTTCTCTTCCAGTAATAAAAAGTCGATTGACAATCAAACGCTTTTAAAGGGGTATGTTTATTTCGCGGTGAGAGCGCATTTCCCTCGATATAATGACAGCGCGAAGGATCCCATTTTCTTCCACCAACGACAGCAATTCACGCCACCCAGGCTGCAAGGCTTCACCGCGCCACTAAGCCCCCCACCCCCGCACACACATCATGAAGGCATTGATCCTTGTCGGTGGCTTCGGCACGCGGCTGCGGCCGCTCACGCTGTCATGCCCCAAGCCGCTCGTCGAGTTCTGCAACAAGTCGATCGTACTGCACCAGATCGAAGCGCTCGTCGCCGTGCGTCAGCTATCCTCGCTCTCCATTTCTCATGCCGTGCCTCTCTGAGTGTGTTGCTGACCACTGACGTATCGATGGTGATTTGGCGGTGCCTTACAATCCTTCGTTCCTCATTAGGTGGGCGTGACGGAGGTGATCTTGGCAGTCAACTACCAGCCGCAGGTGATGCTGCAGGCGTTGGCGTCGATGGAGAAGCAGTTCCAGATCACCATCTCGTGCTCACACGAGCCGGAGCCACTGGGCACGGCCGGTCCATTGGCATTGGCGCGCGACCGCCTAGATGACGGCGATCCGTTCTTCGTCTTTAATAGCGACGTGATCTGTGAGTACAAGTTGCAGGACCTGCTCGCGTTCCACACAGCCCACGGCGGCGAAGGCACGATCCTCGTGACCCGCGTGGACGAGCCGTCCAAGTACGGTGTCGTGGTCTCCAACGAGCAGGGACAGATCCAGCACTTTGTGGAAAAGCCGCGCGAGTACGTGGGCAACAAGATCAATGCCGGTGTCTATATCTTCAACCGCGACGTGCTGGACCGTATCCAGTTGCGGCCCACGTCGATCGAGAAGGAGGTGTTCCCGCAAATGGCCGCGGAAGGGAGCCTCTATTCGATGATCGTGCCCGGGTATTGGATGGATATTGGCCAGCCCAAGGACTTCTTATCGGGCATGTGCCTACACCTGGATTTTTTGGAGCGCAGTGATGCCGCCAGTCTCACCACGGGCTCCAAATTTGTGGGTAGTGTGCTCGTGGACCCAACGGCCCAGATTGGAGAGGGCTGTCTCATTGGCCCCAACGTAGTCATTGGGCCTGGGTGTGTCATCGAAGACGGTGCGTGGTCGCTAGCTACCAGTCGTTGCTATCCAACGTTTGGTTGCATGGCTTTGCCATTGGGGGTTGGCTGGTTGAAATGTATTAATTATTATTTCTCTTCTTACATGTAGGTGTACGGCTGAGCCGCACGACGTTGCTGCGCAATGTCACGGTCCGCGCCAACGCGTGGATCCACTCGAGCATCATCGGCTGGGGCTCCACCATTGGCCGATGGGTACGTTACGTACGCAGTGGATTGCTATCGTGCCCTTGTTTCAATGCTCATGTTGTGCTTGTTCTTTTTGTATTGGCGTAGTGTCGAATCGAGGGCATCACAGTCATTGGCGAGGATGTCCAGGTCAAAGACGAACGGTTTATCAATGGTGGTCTCATTCTTCCACATAAGGCCATCTCCACCAGCATCCCTGACCCAGGCACGATCGTCATGTAGGACTAACTGTAGTAACTATGATGACACCTCCAGGCAATCCCGTCAAGTCCATTCAAGGTCTTTTTGCTTCGGTGTTTGGTTTTTTATATGCTGTTTTCATTTTCATTGTCATTATCTATCTTTCTTTTTCGTTTTCTTATATGCAACACTTGTCCTGCAAGCAAAATATAAAAGGAATGCAGCATCGATGAGGTCAATTAATCAACCCAACACGCAGCAGCTAAGCAGATGGAGTGGTTCTGCTATTACACGCGTGACGAGAGCGTCGACGACTGTGCCACACGCGGCGACGAGGGTGGGGACGCGCCCGACGAATTAGAGGACGCCGATGTGGTCGAACGAGGAGCTTCTTCTGCGTAGCGCATGTAGCTCGATTCGACAGTGATATCCACCTTTTCTTCCACACGTTGCATGTGCGACCGAAGGTTGCGCAGCTCCAGCATCGCGCTCGTGAGTCCATCATGGAGTGTCTGCCATTCGACCATCCTACGATCACGGCGGCGGTAGATGCACTTCAGAGTCTCACCGAAGATGAGCATGATGAGCGCAAACACAATCGAGAACATCCACTGGAACCACTCAATGTAGGCAAAGCCAAACAAATCGTCCATAACCACTGGGATGGTGGTCACCGACACCGTCAAGATAACCGACCCGACGGCAGCGTACTGCATCCACTTGTTCGTAAACATATCCCGGAACACCGACTTGGTAAAACTGCGAGCAGTGTATGCCCTGAACAATTCCATCGACGTAATGTAGATAAAGACCATGGTTTGGGCACGAGAGATGCCCTCTTCAGTGCAATCATAGTCACCGCCCACGCACGTAAAGTCTGCGTCCGTGTACTCGCCCATCCCACGAACAGTCTCGTTGTAGCGGAAATCACCTTGCAGATCTCGGGAACCACAATTGGCATATTCATGCCAGCTATCACCAATACCAAGCCAACGCTTGCACACCGCGTTCTGAAACGCTTCGGCCCCAGCATCACGGTCAATCCCCGACAGGATGTCGGTGACCAATACGTGTTCGAAGTTCCAGTACAGGCCCACCGTGAACACAATCAACGCACCAACCGCAATGAGGAAGGCGTTGAACAGAACAACCACCCACAACCGACCGTGAATGATTTGTTGGTTGCGCGGGCGTGGCCGCTCCGCCATGACGGTGCCATCGCCCTTTTCAAGACTCAATGCCACAGCAGCCATACCATCGGCGAACAGGTTGAGCACCAAAATCTGCAACGGTTCCAATGGGTTGGGCATACCAACGGCGATGGCAATAAAGATCATACTGATCTCGCCGAAATTGGTTGACAACAAAAAGCACACGAACCGTTGGATATTGGCGTAAATCTCCCGGCCCTTCTCCACGGCATCCACAATGCTGCAGAAGTTGTCATCCGTCAAAATCATGTCGGACGCGCCCTTGGCCACAGCAGTACCAGCGATTCCCATAGCGACACCAATATCGGCTTCTTTCAACGCAGGCGCGTCGTTCACACCGTCTCCAGTCATGGCAGCTACGTGACCCTGGCGCTGCAGAGATTTCACAATTTCAATCTTATCTTCGGGCTTGGCGCGCGCAAACACGGAGCACCGGCTGGTAATCTCATCCAAATCATGGTCCTGCATGTACACACCATTTGGTCGAAGATTCGCGCAATCAACAGCTTCTTCATCGCAATCCGCACCAACAGCTAAGAGGTCAATGTTCTTCGCAATGGCCACAGCAGTTTTATGGTAGTCGCCAGTGATCATCACCGTTCGAACACTAGCTTCGCGGGCCTTTTGAATCGAGTCTTTCACACCAGCTCGAGGCGGATCAATGGACGCAATCAACCCCAAGAAGATCAATGGTTCGCACAATGCATCAAACTTGTTCTCAACATCTTCTTCATCGCTGGAATACGGGAGTTCCGAAAGCGGACGGATCGCAACCGCCAACACACGAAGCGCCTGGGACGATAATTCATCCACGGCATCCAGAATGGCACGCTCATCACTCTTCTGCAGAGATGCAACTGACCCATCGGTTCGCACAAACTGTGAACAATTCTCGACAATATAGTTGGGGGCACCCTTCACGTTAGCAATCAGTGGAGTGTCAGTGGGCAGAGCAATATTTTCAAATCCCTTTCCAGCCGTGAGCTCATTGACAGTAATCATCATCTTGCGCGTAGACGAAAACGGCACTTCAGCAATCCGTGGATACGTAACCATCGCCTTTTCGCGCCAAATGCCCGCCTTGGCGGCAGCAACTACGAGTGGAGCCTCGGACGAGTTCCCAATAGGCGCCCACACGGTGCGACCATCTTCCATCTGCTCTTGCTGCAGGTTTGTGTTGCTGCAGAGCGTCGCCGACAGCAGCATCGCACGCACTTGCGCATTGGACTTGGATTGACTCACACCAGCGCGTAAAATGTCACCCACGGGCTCAAAGCCCGTGCCCGTCACCGTGTACTCTACGGAATCACCCCACATCTTGACCGCCGTCATCTTGCCCTCGGTCAATGTCCCCGTCTTGTCCGTGCAAATCACAGAGCTAGCCCCCAACGACTCGACCGCGGCCAGTTTCCGTACCAACACGTTCTTCTTGACCATATCGGCCGTGCCCGTGGACAAGCAAATGGTAACCACCATGGGTAATCCCTCGGGCACAGCGCTCACGGCCAGTGACACCGCCACCATGACCATATACAGCCAAATCGCGCGGTCCGGTTTCTTCGGGTCGCCATTGCCACGCACCATCCCGACGACAAACACGACAATACAGACGCCAATCACGACCGTGCCCATGATTACACCAAGGCGGTGCAGTGCGTGCTGCAGCGGCGTCATTTTCGGCTGGTACTTCTCCATAAACCGGCGCCACCAATTCTTCTTCTTGCCATCACTCGTGACGCTGCTGCCCTTGAGCAAGGCAGCAATCGAGCCCACGCGGGTCTTCATACCCGTCTCCACGACGACACCCGTAGCATGACCCGTAGCGACCGAGGTCGAGGCAAACACCATATTGGTCGCCGTCAGCTTGTCCGATGGACCCGTGGGCGCGTCATACTTCTTGAGCACATCCTCCGACTCACCCGTCAGAATCATCTCATTCACCTTGAGGTCTGCGCTCACAAGCAAGCGGAGATCGGCCGGCACAATGTCCCCCGTCGCCAATACCACAATGTCACCGTCCACGAGCTGATCACTGGATACAAGCTGTTGTCGGCCGTCCCGCACAACCAGACACTGCGGCGACGACATCTTCTGCAGGGCATCCAATGCATCACTAGCGCTCTTCTCCTGGGCAGTCGCGATCACGGCATTCAGCGTGACAATGGCCACAATCGCGAGGCCCTCGACAAACTCCTGCAACGCAATGGCTGCCAACGCTGCGCCCATGAGCAGGGCAATGATCAAGTTGGTAAACTGCAGCAAAAAGATAATCGCCACGGGCGTCTTCTTCTCGGCTTCCAGCGAATTGGCACCATTCACCTGCAGGCGGCGCTGCGCTTCGTCACTGCGTAGCCCCGTCGAGGCATCCACCTGCAGTGTCTTGAGCACAGTGGCCACCGTTTGTTCATGCCAGTCCCGCTGCAGTGGCGTCGTGGCTTCAATCTCCATGAACGATTCCCTCGTCTTGATGGGATCCTTGGCCACCACGCGCTCGGCATCGCTCAGGAACCGCTGTCGATGCACCGCTGGGGTCTTCTCCTCCTCCTCCGTCACCAGCAGCGAGCGGAGGCTGTTGAGGCTTCGAAGCGAGGCACGCTCGTGGGTCGACGGCGCCCGTGCCTCGTCCTCCGTGAAGAAGCGTTGAGCGCTATGGCCGTGGCCCTGTGGTGTCTCCACGGGGCGGTACGAGGCCGTGGAACCTCGCGGCGACGCGAGAGCATTCTCCTCTTCCTCCTCCGCGCCATGCGGAGGCTCAGTCACGAGTGGGTGCAGCCATGGCCGCGTTATAGGAGGTATGTCATCCTGATCCACGTCGCGATTGGTCGCGAGCGCGTCAAGGGCGGCTGCTGACGAGGCATTTAGCGCATTGGTGGCAGATGAACTCGTGGGGTTTCCCATTCAATGGCAATAGCAACGGGAACGGCAACGACGAACGGCAACAGAGGAAGCAATGCGCGGCGAAGAGCTCAAATTGCCAAATGATCCGAGTGGGCGGGGGGGGGAGGAGACCGTTGTGGGGGGGATGAAGGGGAGGAAACAGGGAGAGAGAATCTTTCTTTCGTTTCCTTTCCTTTCCGATCGAAGGTGGAAGGGGGATTTTGGTTGGGTGTGGCGTGGTGGGTGGCTGTTTTTTTTTATTATGATTATGCGGATGAACCGCGACATATCCGTGTTTGCGGGGGGACGCGGAATTGCGATCCGAAACGGGCCTACTTGTCAATTCCGCCAAGGATTGAGCAGTATTAATTCCTGCGGGTCAATGTGTTCCGCCCCGTGTCACGCCTGGACCTTACCGTTAGACCAGCCAAGCGAGGAAACTGGATGTTTTTCTGGCTTATCCAAGAAAACACACCACGCAATTGCAGACGCAGCAGCTCCACAGTACAAAAACATGGAAGTGAGTCAGACAAGGCGCTCAATCGTACAGGATACTTTGAGAACTTATTTGGCAAATACAGGTGGAAGTAGACAGGATCACATCCAACTTTCAAGAAACAAGAGCGAAATATTCTCAACACAGCGGGCGTCGAGGTGCGATACACTGGCGTTCGCTGACCTTCGAGGAGCTTACTCATACGGAGACAATAGCGTTAATAAATAAAATTGACTTGCGCCACCATGGAATATGATGAACAATGTAAACGGCGTAAAAATTGATATGTTTCCGGATACACATGTCCACGCAGGGCTGATGTTACCATCTATCCTGAACTGGAACACATTCCCTCTGTCATACCTTGTACTGAAAATACCACCAATGTAAATGGCCTGATACAACCGTGAACTCCCCCATTACTTCGGCACCGTTTTAATCGATGGCCTGGTTTTCCGTACAGGATGCTGTGCCGTACCACTCGCTGCAAGCGTATGCACGGGAAAATAAACGCATTGTCAGGTTTCCAGGCCCTCCCAATCATGAGGAGGTGCTCATCAGCCTGATGAGCTCGCAGTTAGTATGGTAGACCACGCAATTTGAAAGTGGAGATGTTCCTTTGCAACTTGCAGTGGAAGACCTGGCAAGCTCATCCACAGGAAGTGCTTGACGTCAGGAAATGTCACTGGCCAGCTGACCTGCGACATGTTCGCAGTGAAGAGGTCGTCGCCACGGCGATCGGTCACTCGGCTGTATACTGGGTGGATACCGGTATTTTCCATCCAAACCGAAATATCATAAAAACCTCGTCCATTCTGAATATTTCAGTAATGACACATGGCTACACCATTCAGAACTCACATTCTCGCTCGCGGCATTGACGACGCACGCGGACAAGCAAGCAAACGTCTATTAGGGCATCTATAAAATCCGTCGTGTGCGTTCGGTGGGTTCAATGTTTGCACGGCTGTATCGCATTCCCATCCTGAAATCAAAAAGCTTTTGATCCAGCCAGGCAGCTACTCTACGACTTGGATCTCCCGTCCTTCATCAGCAAATATGAATTGAAAACGAGAGATGAAAAAGAGGACACGACAATGAGTAGACCTTGAAAGGAAGGGGGAGGGGAGGGGAGGAAGCGAGTAGAGAGGCGAGATGAGACAAGAGGAGAGGACGTTCCACATCTGATCACCACACCTCTATACGCCGTCCATTTCAAGATTTCAATCTTGAACCCCCTAGGAAGAGCCCGCACTGGTGTCACCACTCGTAGGCGCCGCCCCAAACTGGAATGGGGTGTCATTGGCCACGGCCTGGAAGCTCATCTGTTCCTGGTTGTTCTCGTCGACCACGACGGCCGGCGCAAGTCGTGCAGCATCACCACCACCCTCAATGTCCTCGGCATCCGTGAACCACGCGTCCATGAGCTGCGCGGCACCTCGACTCACCTCTTCGTTGTTGTCGTAGCACAGGTCCTCGATGCGCGACAGGCAACCGCTTTCCTCCACGGCAATGCAGCCATCGCCCTGCGTCTTCTGCAACAGCCCGTTGATGGCCTCGAGGATCACGAGCTCGACCATCGGGTCCTCCCATTCCTCCAGCAGGGGGCAAAACGATTGCAGCACGCCCATCCGGATCATCTCGAGCAGGTACTCCTGACTGGCCTGCACCATCACGTTGCAGATCGCCCACGTCGCCTCACGCTTGACGCCATACTCGGCCCAGGCCATCTGCTCCAGCAAACTGGGCACCACGCCGGCGGTCTGGATCATGGCCTGCACCTGTTCCACCTGGCCACCGGCAATGTTGGACAGCATCCAGCAGGCCTCCTCCCGCACAGCTCGGCTTGTATTCGTGGTCACACTGGGCATGACCTCCAGCAGTCTCGCCTCAATCACGGCCTGCGCAAACGTGACGTCGGCCGAAACGATATTCCCCAGCAGCCGCAGGATCGGCGCCAAGATCACACTGCTCTGCGAGATGTAGAGCAATTCGACAAGCCGAGGACAGAGCCCCGCAGCGATCACACCGGCAATCACGTCGCGGTCCTCGACACTTAATTCCACCAGCGCCCAGCACGAATCACACAGCGTGAGTACTTTTTCATCCAAGTTTTCTTCTTCGTCGTCGTCCACGTCATCTTCCTCGCCAATGGCTTCGTCCATGACCTGCATGGGGCGTAGCGATGCCCGTGGCACCTGGAAGAACAGGTTTTCCCCCGTTTCAAAGTTCACGTCCACGTCCATGACCTCCACCGTGGCGGCATCCACCTCACGAATGAAGCGCACGACCGCGAGGTCATTGGGCGCCGGCTTGCCCGTGCTGATCTCGAATATCCGCCACGGCGCGATCACGGGCGATGGCTTGAACACCATGACCGGGTGTGCGTCGTCCGCAGCCGTGGCTGCTCCCCCTTCCTCCCCCACAGAGGCGCCAGAGGCGGAGGCAGAGGCGGACGACGAAGAGGAAGTGGAGGCCACGTAGCTGCGCACCTTGTCGGTCCCCAGCTGCATGACCAGCGCCGCCAGTGTCTCGAGGGTTTCACGCTTGGTCTCCACCGAGAGTGCGTTCTCTCCCTGTCGAATCAACTCCGGGTACTCCACCAGACTGCGCAAGAGCCACACCGCGGCGCGCCGCAGCGAGGGCGTGGCCATACGGATATGCGGCAGGACCGCACTCAATGGACATGCCCGCAGCACGACCTCACAGCACGCGGCCGACTCGGAGGCCACGTTGCCCAGGCACCAGGCCGCCTGGATCTGCAGTTCCGAGACACCCGAGTGGAAGAGGTCCACGAGCTTGGGCACAGCGCCCACCTGGATCAAGACCGTGGCCTTGTCCATGGACGCAATGAAGCGCAGCGCGAACGCGGCATCCGAGTGCATTTGCATGGCCTGCGCATTGCTCACGGGGCCGTTCAGGATCGCGAGGAACCAGGGCAGCGCCGCCAAAATGGTCTGCCAGAGCCCCACGTGCTGCGAGTCACTGGCATCAAAGAGGGGCGGCACCCCGCTTGAGAGCAGGTAGACAAAGCCCCGCATGGACTTTTGCCGCGTCGCCGGGTCCGCGTGCTGGATGCCCAGCAGTAGCGCATGTGAGCGTGACGCGATATGCAATAGTAGCTCCTTGCGTGACTGCGTGGCCGCCGAGGGATCCGCAGCAGCGGCGGCGGAGGATGACGGGGAGGAGGAAGAGGAGGAGGTCATGGCCTCGTCGGCGCCGCGCCCCAGCTGGTTCACGGCGGCGGCGGCAGCAGCGGCGGCGGAGGAGGAGCCGCCACCGCCCAGCTCCCCCAGCACGTGGTTGGCCTTGAGGTTCCGGCGCGTGGCGTACGCGTCCTCCTTCTTGGCCTTGCGGATCGACAGCATGGTCTCCTGCCGGTTGCGGCGCCCCGTATGCAGGGTGCCCAGGCCCTTGACGGACTTGCGCGTGGTCGACGTCGACATGATGCAGAAAACCTGGCAACCTGCAGCGGAGAGGAGAGGAGGGGAGGGGAGGGGAGGGGACGCGGGTCAATTCCGGAGTGGTGAGAACGGCGGCACCAAGCGGACGCGGGTACCTTGTCAGCTACGTGTCCGTCCGTGTCTGGGGGTGTCCTGCTGTGACAAACCTCTTTCCTTTCGTTCACTTGTTTAGTTGTTCACCTGTCCACGAAAGGCAAGCAGTTTTTTTTCGGCCCGTGTGAGAATCGCGACTGTGAAAATGAAAAAAAATTGTGGGAGGGGAAAAGGAAAGCAAACACACACACACAACACCACGCGGAAGCAGGGGAACACGATGTCTGGCCGGTCAACGCTTCTTTTCTCACCTCCCGTTTTAATAAAGGCCTGATACCGTGACGGTATAGGGAGTGGAAGCCAATAAACCACTTTAATAGAGGACTGGTGAACGCATCGTAAAGTCGGAGTGACTAACGAGTTGACAACACTGCCGAGAGTGTATCTGGAATCCGGCCTCCGGATACGTACGTCCAAGCTCACGTTCTCCGACGGCAAGGACAGCAGCAACAGCAATTTGTTCTCTTTTGTTTGTGGTATTTATGTTTATTTTATGTTAATATGTGGCTACGATAGAAATAGATTGAACCAACCCCAAAGAGCAGCGGGCATGCACAAAGTATCATGCATCGCCGCCAATGGTTCCTTTAATCTTCATTGAGCCCAGGATTCCTGCGGCTTGCAATGTCCCTAAGGGCGTTGGTGAGGATGGCTCGATCGACGTGATCAACGGGTTTGCCCTGGTGACTATCTAGCCACAACGAGTAGTACATCCTGAACGATCTGGTAAGCAACGCTACGGCTTCGCCGGCCAACACCAATGCAAGAAGCATCTGCTGATAGCAAACACCTCTCAATATC
Organism: Pythium grandisporangium; assembly: GCA_023336285.1. NCBI lineage: Eukaryota > Oomycota > Peronosporomycetes > Pythiales > Pythiaceae > Pythium > Pythium grandisporangium. The sequence continues at coordinate 30,301 of JAADWT010000112.1, forward strand.
CTCACGTGACCGCGACAATTCATGTGATTGGGGCATCACTCGACAAAAAAGGCAGCAAAACTGGGTCGACAATGATTGATCATCGTGTGTCCAGGAAAATCGTCACGACCAACTGGAATCCATGAAGGAGGAGAGCATAATGCGGGGACCACTTCCGTAAGCCCTCCTCCCCATATCTGATAAGCACACGTCGACCACGCAGACGAGAAGGCAATACAACAACGACCGGATAGAATAGCGAACACGAAAGCGATGGGCAATACCAGAGGCAAATAAAATAAACTGTGCGAGGAAACAATCACACAAGTGACCGTTGCCTCAAAATCACCCTGCAGCGTGCGTCACAAACGATTTATGACCACTGTCACCTCGATACCGGTCGTGGCGCGACGCCTTCGCTCCTTTTCCACCGAAATAACGTCCATTGCCACCGTTGCGGTGCCCACCGTTCGGATTCGGGGTGCGCAATTTGCCATTGGCAAAGCGTTCGTTACCACCAGCGTAGCTGCCTCCATGCACGTTACGAAACTGTGCTCCGTGGCTCTGCAGCATCGTCATACGCTCCATATCTTTGTGGTATTCAGCCCGCTCAATGAGCGCCGCAACTTGGCCATGCTCAAACACAAACGGCGGCAGTTCGGCCCATTCCAGGAGTTTGGCTTCCGCACACATGTCATGCTTTCGGTCCGTCAACTGTTGCAGATCGGTTGCCAGGAAGAAACGAATCGTTCGTTCCAGATTGCTCTTGACCTCAGGATCATCCTTGGCCAATCCATGTGCCTCAGTATTGCTTCGTGATCGGGTCTGAAACTCGACGCCAATAAACATGCACGAGCCTGGTGTGCGTCCATCACTTGTATTCGGGAAATAGCACGGAAAGGCATGGACGCGAGCAACCGAGGATACGTGTTGAAGGCTGTCCACGAGCTTGCGCAGTCGAGACTGAACAAATTTGCCCCAGACATGCATTGCACTCGCCGTATCGGCGTGGAAATTGACCACAAAGTACGAATCATAGCGGATAAAGAAGTTGGAGCGTTGGAAAAGTTGGTCCCAATCCGAAGTCGTCGTGGTCGCGGTACCACTCGAAGTGCCAGGAGTCGACGTCATTCTCGCTTCATAATTCATTTGGTCTTGAGCGCCCGCTTCACATGTAGCAGCACTCACTGGCACATTGCGGGTAATGCCACTGGCCAATTCGGCCAAGTAGCGCGCGCGCCATAGCTCCTCGTAGATCACCGAGAATGTTGACTGCGAGACCTGGACCGCCGAGTTCATGTGCGGATAGGCAGGGGTAATCACTGGCATGATGTGTGATCGGTCATAGAGATTTTGACGAGGATCCCACATCTCGAATCCGAGTCCAGCATCGTAGACCATGTTAAGCATGACTGGGCGAGGCCACTGCCACTCGGAAAACACCTGGAAGAAACGAACAAATACCTTGGCGGGCTCCGCATCCGGGTACATTTGACAGACAAATGCTACCAAGATGGCCCAACTGATGCCCCCCAAGTAGCCAAGCTTGGCGGAATACACACCACGCCGTCGCGCCCACGCTCGAACTGCTCGTAGGACGATGCGGAACACTCGTCGCTTCGGCACCAGACACAGCAGCATGGAGCTAACACGGGGAGCGTTCAAACTCTTCATCGAGGTCGAGTCCACGCCCACGAGAAGATGGTCTGAATCGATTTCTTGGTGTGGCTCCACGCAGGTAGTAGGTAAACGAGCAAACAGCAGGTCCACACTGACACCGAGAAACGAAAGCGATATCAACGGCACGTATGCGTTGGGCACTGGCGCCAACTGGGTCACACCACTTGTCTGCTCGAGAAGGGAGCAAAACGAGCTGAAGAAATCTTCGTGCGCCACATGCCACGGAACGACGCATACCGCATCAATATCCGACACTGGGTCATTTAATCCAAGTCGGTACGACCCGGCAAGGAAAAGAGATCCACTTGTTAGCGCGACATGTTCTTCACTGAGGCCACGCTCATAGCCGACAATCTTCACCCATTTTGTCAATAAATCTGACAAAATCTTCAATACACGCAGTTTTTGATGGCGAGATGTTGACGAATCAGTGGGGGACAACTCATCCACGCATTTCTCAAAGGCTTCAGCAGCGAGTGCATCAACCTTGGGCTGGTTTGGGGTTTCGAGTACGCTCCCCACCGCGGGAACAAGGTGGCATTTGTGGTAGAGCACATCTCTCGCTTCTTCCCAGGCACCGTCTCGAATGTTAGCCAGCAAATTTTGTTGTAACTGGGGGGCGATGACGCCCTGACGAGCGGCATGCTGAACGGACCAAGCGATCGTGCTCGATTCTTCGTATTCGCGATGCGCCTTGAACTCGGCCGATAAGCTGTTGATGCGATCAAGCAATTGGTAGGCTTCAAAATCTTCTTCTTCATCCTCTGGGGTCATAAAATCCGAGAAGAAATCCATCTCGTCCGTGTTGGATTGTGTGGAAGCACTCGATGGTTTAGCGACCGATTGCTGTTGCGCGTCGTCAAATTGAGCCACGGCGGTATGCTGGCGCGGACTGGGGCACGAGGAATCCGAGGTTGATTCACTGTGCGTGTCATCGCAATCCAGCTCGGAGCTATCTTCCTCCGAGGCCACGACTCCTGTGAGTTTGGCTTGTGCCATAAGACGTGCCACCCGGGCATCGCGAGGCGATTCGCTAGCGTCACTATCGCTATCAGTCGAGACCGGGCTCGCGACGACATTGGGCACACTCATCGCCCGATCCTTCTTGCGTATCAGCGAGCGAGTTCGACAGGGTGTCGTGGTTGTGGAAGCCGCGCTCTTTGTCGTCATGGTCGCAATCTCTGCTGGGTTAGTGAGCACCCAAAGCGCTGAATCCTCCCGCCCTAGCAAGACGGAATCCGCCGATGCCGACCGCGGACGACCATCACACCGCGTGCCCGTACTAGTCAGGCAAAGAGATCGCTTCTCGTGCTTGCACCCAATCATGCGCTTCGTGTCATTCAACCCGAGTCGGTTCACGAGGTCTGCAAACCGCTTGGACTCATCCTGTGGCCGTCGCACGGGATCGTGGGGTGTCGACGCCTCGGCAATTGTACTGCAATCCGAAAACGAGACCTGCTTCCCTGGTAATTTGCCGTGGCTGGTCGCAGACAGACCAAGCGGTGTATGGGGTGCCTGCAGATCAGCGCTGGCATGGCTCGTTGCAAATAGGCCATGCTTGCGGTACTGCGCATTCTGAACAATGCGGGACACGCTGCGAGACCGAGCGAGCTTAGCTGTCATCGACAGATCACTGGTATCAACTGTATCGCTGGCGTGGCGCGCGACAGTCTTCTTTGCATGCGAGGCGCCACGTTGAACGGCATCTTTCCACGACAAGGGCGCTGGATTCGCCTGTGCCGCGGATGTCGCCACGGCAGCTGTGGGGGGATGCGGCGTCAGCCGGACCGAGTCGTTAAAGCTGGTCTTGTGCATGACCATTGGTTTCGTTTTGGAGGAACGTGCTGAGGGAACGAGGCGGGTAATCTTTACGTAGTGAGTACACTACTACCCCATCAACAAGGAACAAATGGCACGATGGACGACAGTAGCCCGCCAGTGAGAGATGGATTCAGTTGCCCTTCTCGAGTCAACGACAAGGCGATCTATAGCCAGCAGCCAGCGACGACCTCGACATCCACCTGCTCGGTCGCTACGCTTCTACTCTACTCTACATACCTGTTGGCTGGTGGGAACGGATCAACCGAGTAAGTCACCGAGTCACCGCGTTCTGGATGAAGCCCGCGCTTCCTTCTCTACGGTGCCAATTCATTTTCAAACAACAACCCCACATACCCATACAAAACTCAGTCAGTTTTCTCCCCACCCATCCATCATCAGCCTTCGCTGGCGTCTCTCCTCCCCATAGTGGAGACACACATACGTCTTCATCGTGTGATGGCTCCGCTTGCTTACCTGTGGCTATGGCTAGCGCGTTTGTACTGACGCAATACCGAACTGATCCGAAACGAAGCCAATGGATACCCCGTCAACTACTCGATGAGGTGCTGATGGTGGAGCGGAGGCTCGTGGATCGACGCACACACGGAGGAGGAGGAGGAGGGCGACAGCTACGAGGCGTAGAGGACACGGCGCGATGGCGATAGCGATGGCAAGTCGAGGCGAATGCCGAATACGGTGGTTGACTTAATTGTTGCGGCGCGGGTCACGATTCGCTCACTGAATCCGCGCGCCGAGCGTGGGCTTTGGACTGGGCGGGGCTGTCCGTCTCCCCTCCCCTCCCCTCGCCCCCTCCTCCTCCTCCTCTTCCTGCTTGCTGCTCCGCTCCTTTGCGGGCTTAGCGGAGCAGGCTGACCGTCTGCTATTTGGCCATCACGAGAGTGATGGTCCGGAGCCATTCCTCGTGGGAATTTATACATCCAGTTGGACTGCAACCAGGAGGAGAGCATTGAAGCGGGGTAGGGGAAAATAGCTGGCCAATTTAAACGGCCGTATTAATATTTTGAGCAAAATATACTGGACGGGGTTGGTGGGTGGGGAGAGGGAGGGGGGATGACATAGCTCCAGGCCCCTTCTGAAATCCACACATCCACTCGTCCACCCCAACATTCGCCCCCAGCATGCTTGGTAAGGGGTGGGGTGCTAAAGCGGCAGTAGAATCTTGAGCAAAAAAAGCAACAATCTCTGCCAAGTAAACTGATGGGAGTACGCACCCTGCACACACCTGAAACAATGGGTTTTAGGTCTAACAAAACGGTACATGGGCAGGTGAGAGAGAGAGATCCTACATCCCACCCACACGCAACGGTACCCTTCGATCGAATTGAAAATGTATAGCCATGTCACAGACAATAGCCCCCCGTGGGTCACCCACGGGGGGTTATTGAGACCGATGCGACGCCCACCCGTGGGTGGGCGTCGCATCGGTCTCCACTTGGAAAGGGATGGGGGATGGGAACTGGTACATTCCAAAAGGAAGGAGGCGTGCGAGTGTTGGCCAGGTGCAGTAAAGCTCAGCCACGACTTGTGGGGGTTGTTCTGGATAGCCCTCAAAGTTCGCGTCCACCGCAGCATACGTTGTTGTTGTTGTCTTGTGAAAACTGATAACCTTGGGTTTCCGAGATTTACGAATCTAACCTGTTTCCTCCACCACACTGAACATTCCCATCACACGCCGTATATTTGCTAGGCTTCAATGGAGATGGCCCATACAACTGTGCAGTACAGTACACGCAGAATACTGGAACCAAAGCAAAAAACAAAAATCTGTGACACGGTCTCGGCTTCTCTCTATGTGGGTGTGTCTCTGGGCTCCATGTTCGATAATTCCGCCGCTCATAGAAGGAGAGCGCATGTGGTGCCTGATACTTTTTGTATGATGTGATAAGAAATTCCCGCGTCCCATCAGCGATCTCATAAACACGACCCAGAAACTACACTGGCATGCTCTCGACTATTGCG